>VWZS01007399.1:913433-939201 GCA_013397075.1 Rhabdornis inornatus | reverse complement strand
CGGCGGGGGCTGCGGGCGGGGCCGGGGCTCCGGGGCTCCGCTGCGGCTCCCAAAGGGCCCCGCGCCCCCCGGGCAGCGCCGGGCGGTGACCCCCGGGTTCTTCTCCAGGGCCTGATCCGGAGCTGGGAGCAGTTTCCAGGCCCCATCCCGAGCCTGCGGCGGGGCCCGCGCGGCCGGAGGGTTCCGGGCCTGTCCGGTGCCAAGGATGTTCCCGCAGAACAGGCCCCCGGTGAGCCCGCGTGTGGCCCCGTCCCCTCGCAGCAGTGCCACCCTCGCGGGGCCTGCGCCCCCAAACCCCAGCTCCCTGCTCGGTGCTGACTAACAACTGGCTGCTGTTACTGTGTGTGATGCTCAGGAGCGATGCTGTGGCACTTCCCAAAGCGGTGCTGAGTCCCAGCGCTGAGGGTCTGGGCTTTGTGAGGTGCTGGGAGCAGGATTCGCAGGGGCGTGATGGTGGGACGGTGATGGGCAGGCAGGGAGCTCAGCTGTGTGGTGGTTGGGTGAGGACAGGCCACTAGGTCTGTGCCATGCCCAGTGCCACCCATGGTCATGAATCCTCTCTGGCTCAGTGGCCAAACTGATGCTGACAAGGGTGACTTGGTGCCTGGTTGTGACCAGTTTCCTCTCCAATAACTCCTCCTGCATGTGCTGCTCTCCCAGATGTGCTTGTAGCCTCTTCCTCGGGTGTAGGAAACCCCTGGGGGATGTGCCAGTCTTGTTGGGCAGCAGCAGTGACCCTGGAGGTCCCATCTCTGCCTAGGCCCATCTCCAGGCACCCTCTGCTGCCTCGGGCGCTGCTGTTGCTGCCAGTGCCATCCCCAGCACCCCCCAGTCCCTCAAGCTGACTTACCCAGAAACCTTGGATCGCATCAAGGAGGAATTCCAGTTCCTGCAGAACCAATACCACAGGTGAGAAGCTGCCAGACTTCACATGCCAGCGTGTGAACTGGGCACTTCACTGGTGCTGGCCAGCAACAGGCTTCTCTTGGTCTGATGTGGCTGGTGGACTGGTCCCCCCAGAGGATGGCTGTGCCAAGCATCACCCTGGTAGCTTGAAATGACTCTGTTTGAGGGGGAAACTCAGCCCTTGCCTGCTGAAAACCCCAGGAGGAGGTGCTGGCTTCCAGCACCCAGCTCCTGGGCTGAGCCAGAGCCATCACTTAGACCTGGCGTCCCTCTGATCTGTGAGGCTGCTGTCCAGGATCACCTCCCCTTCCCCACACTGTGCGGGGCAGAGCAAGGTTTGAAACACAGCTAAGCTTTGCAGCTCACTCCATTTGGGAAGCAGATGCTGGGGAGGAGGGTTAAGAGTCCGTGCAAATTGCTCCCTGATGCCCAGATCCCTTTGCCGTCCATCTCCTCTTTATCAGCCCCTTCCCACCCTCTTTCAGGTGGTTTTCTTGGTTTGTGCTGGGATGTGGGATTGAAGCTGAAAGGAGGCTGAAGTGTGTGATACACTGGGAGGGAGGGCTCCTGCTCTGTCCAGCCAGGGACATCCTGCCACTTGGCAGGACCAAGGGGGGTTGCTCCTTCTCCCTCTCTCTCCTCTTTATTTTTACAGCTTGAAGTTAGAATGTGAAAAGCTGGCAACAGAAAAAACAGAAATCCAGCGTCATTATGTCATGGTTAGTGAGCTCCACCTGAAAGGAGAAGGGTGGTGTGGGATCTCCTCTGAACCATCAAAGGACATGCAGGGATGCTTTGCCTTCCCCTTATTTCTGGGTTGTGTGGCCAGGCCCTGAGATCTGGTTCCTGTGGCTGTTACTGTCTGGTTTTCTCCCAAAAAATGCCGTGGTGTTGGAGCAGGACTTTCTGCTGCAGCTTGTGGTGGCAAATCTGCTCCTGTGTGGGTTGTCCCCATTCCTGCAGGAGTCCTGGGAGGACTGTGTCCATCCTGTGGGCTGCAGCCATGTACCAGAGAAGCCTCTGCTCCTGGGAGAGGAGCTGGGGACCGTATTGTCCCCATGGCCTGGCCACACCATAACCGTGGCCAGGCTGACCTGGTGTGCCAGCACAACAGAGGACTCTCTGCTTGTGAGTTCCCCTGGTCTCCAGAGCTGTGCTGATGCTGCTTTCTCTCCCTCACAGTACTATGAGATGTCCTATGGGCTGAACATCGAGATGCACAAGCAGGTGAGTCTGGGTGGCTTGGGAGCTCTGTCCACCTCCTTGGTCCCACTTTGCCATCTGTGATCTTCAGGGCTGTCCCCACAGACAACATGGGAAGTTGCTCCCTGCTCTAGCCCAGTTCTTGTGGGGGATGTGTCCCCTTCCCTCTGCTTTGTGTTGCTCTGTGCCACGGCCTTGGCTGCCTCCTTAGCTCTCCACACACACGTCTGTGCTCTGGTTTTGGGTTCAGGGTGCCCTGCCTGGACTGTGATGCTCTTGTTGTGTCTGTTGTGGTGGAGGACTTGTGTTTGCATGGCCACTCACATCGGTTGTGAGTGGCCATGGGGTGACTGTTGTGAGGGAGACTGGCTTCTTCCTCAAGGCAGGGTGGGCTGCAGGGTCACCTGCAGCAGGTTGATGGGCTCTGGCTCGACACCTTTGCAACTGTATGCTGCCCACTGGCCCAGGGGCCAGGGCTGAGGAGCATTCTGAGGAGAAAGAAGGGTTTTGGGGTGTGGGTGCAGGGTGGGCTCTCCGGGGGCTCAGGGCTGCGCATCCTCCCTCGCTGCTTCCCCATCCCTCCCTCCCTCCCTTCCTCCCTTCCTCCCCTGTGCCGAGCTCCGGGTCACCAGCTGCTCTGAGACAGAAGGTTTCTTCTCATCTATTTTTAAAGAGGCTGCGGAGGAGCCTGGCGAGGCGCTGCCGCCGCCTTCCTGCCCGCCCCGCACCCGCCGACGCCAACTGTTGCGCGGGTGCCTGCCCGAGTGGGCACCGTGGCTGTTCTGGCCCCTGGCCCCAGCACAGGGCAGGTTGTCAGCCACTCCTGCCAGCTTTGTGCCCGCTGGGAGGGTGTTCTGCCACTCTGGGGTGCCCTCCTTGTCCCGGCATCCCTGCTGAGGCTGAGGTGTGAAGCTGCCCTTGTGAGGGACGATGCCAACCAAGAGTCCTCCCGGCCCGGATCCTCTCCCTGAAGGGCTGCGAGTTCCTCTCTTATGGCTGCTGGTTCTCTCCCAGCCCTCTCAGGCTCGTGTTTTCTGCCAGCCCCAGGTGCCGCTGGCCGCCGGCCAGTGAGCTGTCGGCACTTTTAACGAGGGCCCGTAAGTCTGCTCTGACAGCCAGCGGCCATTGTGTGAGGAACGGGAACTGCCGGCGCAGGAGCCGCGGGTTATCGCTGCCCTGGGGGGGATTGGGTCGCTGGTTCTCCTCCCCTTCCCCCAAATCCTGAGCTGCTCACAGGCAGGTCCTGAGCGGTCCTGGCTGCCTCTGAGCCCTCGATGGCCATGGACAGAGGCTAGGTAGTGCCGCGGTGTGGTGTGGCCTCTGTCCTTGCTGTGCCCCGTGTCCCCAGCGGCTCCCCAGGTGCTCAGCAGCGCTGGCAAGCAGCAAGGGCCAAGGCGTGGGGTTCTGCTCTGGGTTTGTTTGGACGGAAATGGGGCTGGGGGCTGGCTGTGGTGGTGCAGCTCTCCAGGCAGCCACAGGCTTGGCAGGAGAGGATCAAGACAGGAATGAGCAGGAGACGTTAATTTTTTTATTGTTGCTTTGTTTTTGGCATGGAAGGGGCCTGTAGCTTTCTATAAAACCACCTCCCCGAATCTGCCTGGCCTTGGACTTGCTCACAGCGAGCCAGAGGGGAGGCGACGGTGCTGGTGGCTGGGGGGGCTGCAAACAGCGTGATCATTTTTCATGCTGAGAGCGTTAAAGTGCCAGTAAATTGCACATTAACGAGTGCGAGTGAATTGGAGGCAGCTCTCCCCAAGGAGCTGCTGCCCATCAGTGCATTAGGGAAGAGAATCCATCACTGCCGGCCCCGGGAGACAGCTAAATCCTTCCCAGAACTGCCGGCTGCCAAATCTCCTTGCTCCCCCCTCTTCCTTTCTTTTCTTTCTCTTTTTTCCTCCATCAGAAGGGGAAGTGAGGGCAGGTGCCAGATTGTTTCTGTGCTCTGGGGCTGGCAAGAGCAGGTCGGCAGCTGCTCTGGAGGGCAGCACAGAGTGTCCCTGGGTCTGTGTCCCCACAGCAGCCAGGCAGTGCTGTGGCCCCTCACCCTGGCACTTCAGCATCCACACCAGCTGGGCGTGGGAGATGTGCCCAAGGTCCTGGCAGGGACATCCAGGGGCCAGTTCTGTCCCTGGGGCCCTTCAGCCTTTGGTCCCCTCTGGGGGCTGATAAGGGGGTCTGGGTTCAACCCCCTCCTCTCAGTCCTGTGCTGGCTCCACAGTGTTTTCATCCTCCCCACCAGGGTGGGCAGGGAGTTCCTCGGCGCTTGAGACAGCATCTTACCTGGTCTCCTGTTCCCGGGACACCCCCTGCCCATCCAAGAGCGGAGGGATCCCTCCCCTACCTGGGTTTAGGGAGAGCTGCTGATCTCTGTCCCGTCTCCGGTGCTGGGGACAAGTTCCCAGCTCTGCATTGGCATCTCCACTGTCGCCCCGAGCAGTGACTGTCATCAGCAGGGACAGGAGCCTGTCCCCACAATCTTTGAGACTTCTTGCCAGGGTTGTGTCTGTGAGGCCGGGGATGGCTGAATGTCTGTGCTGAATGTCTCTGCTCTCCTCTCCCGTGAGCTGAGCGGGGTGGGGCCGGTGGGGGCCCTGGAAGCTGGCAGGGGGGTGCCATAGGAACATGGGGCCCTGGAAGCTGGCAGGGGGGTGCCATGGGAACATGGCACGGCACAGCACGATGCTGCTCTCCTTCCCCACGCTCTGCGCTCTTGATTGCCAGTGGCACTCGAGTGTTGCAGAAAAACAGCAGCTGGAAGGAGAGCACCTCTCCAGGGCTTCCTGTGGGCTGGGAGGGCGGCAAGTGGTGGGCGTGGTGCCGGCAGGAGGCTGCGAGGAGGGCAGGGGGGAACCTGAAGAGGCCGTGGCTGCTGTGCTGGGAGCTTGCTTGGGGGTGGCCTCAGTGGCATGGGCCGGAAGGCTTCATGTCCCTGGCAGGGAGGAGCTGGAAGCCGTCCCAGGGCTCTCAGGGTGGGGATGGAGGATGCTGGGTTTTTAAAGGGGTGTTGTTATGAACAGGAATTGTCCCCCCGGGGTGTTTCTGCTCAGTAGTGCTGAGCAGCAGCCCTTGGGGCTGAGTGTCAGTACCCTGACACTGCCCGGGCCAAGCACCCATGGGGAGGGAGTTTTCCTGGCAGCATCGGGGCCCCTCAGTGTGGGGTCTGTGACCTCTGCTCTGCCCCTTGCCCTGATGGGCTCTGTCTCTTCCCCTGCCAGACGGAGATTGCCAAGCGGCTCAATGTGATCTGTGCCCAGCTCATCCCGTTCCTGTCTCAGGAGGTGGGTGAGCCCTCATGCTCCAGCCAGGTGTGCAGAGCTCCTTGGGGGCCCAGGGAAAGAAAGGAGCCTGCCCAGCCCCACTCTTCTCTCCCCACAGCACCAGCAGCAGGTGGTCCAGGCTGTGGAGCGAGCGAAGCAGGTGACTATGACCGACCTGAACGCGGCCATCGGGGTACGTCAACCCTCTGCCCAGCACTTCCCGCCACTCCAGGGCCAGGGCTGAGGGACTCTGTCATGATGGCACCTCCCAGGCTCCTGCCATCCCTGGGTTGAGCCCCCTCCAGCCCCTGGCTGCAGCCCCTGCCCTTCATGCCTTCTCCCACTCACGGCTGAATCGAGGGGAGGAGGGGGGCAAACCAGGTTGGGTTGAGGGCTGCCAGCAGGACTCGGGATGCAGGAGACACAGCTGGGGGTGGGAGTGGTGGCAGTGGCTGGCACGTGTCCCTGTGTCCTGATGCCCTGTGTCCTGGGTGGACGGAGGTCACCACCATCTCCACTCAGTTATTCCCTCGAGACTGCAGCAGGTCCCACATCCAGCCCAGGGTGGGAGAGGTCTGTGGGAGGGGTCGGTGGGAGGGACAGAACATTACTGGGGGCACCCTGGGTGCATGCCCTGCTCCTCCACACCCAGGCCCCGTTGCTGATTGACCCAGGGCTGCCTCTTGCCCCTCACTTGCCCAGCAGCTGTGCTGGCACAGCCCTTCGACTCTGCTCTCTCCTCTCCTCTCCAGCACCAGCTCCAGACCCAGCACCTCTCGCACCACGCTCCCCCCATCCCGCTGACCCCCCACCCCTCTGGAATGCAGCCCACTGGCCTCGCTGGCCTCAGCAGTGCCTCAGGGCTGCTGGCTCTCTCAGGGGCACTGGGGGCCCAGGCCCAGCTCCTCGCCAAGGATGACCGAGGAGTTCATGACACGGAGCCCAGGGGTGAGTGCAGGGAGAGCCAGAGCTTAGGGTGGCTGGATCTGGATGAACCTGGGAACAAGTGGTGCTGGGTCGGGGGGTTCCCTCTGCTCCCCGCACCCTTCTTACCTGGACACTTCCCTGGGGTGGGGGCCAGGGCTGGGTAGGGGCCACTTGTCCATGTCTCAGGGCTGGAGGGGCAGGGGGCTTGCAGCTGCAAGGGGTTTGGGTGGGGAGCATCCTCCAGTGACCAGCACCCTCGTGGGAAGGTGGTGAGGTGGGCTGGGGGGGGTCATCCCTAGGGGGGGCCAGGACCACCCTGCGGCTGTTGTGCTGCTCTGGCCCTGCTGTGAACCATGGGTGAAGTGGGTGACATTCCTGGGGGGCTCTTGGTGGTGACACAGCATGTCCCCCTTTCCCTCCTCCTCCTCCTGCTGCTCCTCTGCGTTGCCACAGCAACAGACCGAGACCCCGGCCCCGTAAGTGCCTTTTTCTTCTCTTGCACCATTCTGTGGTGGCACTGGCTGTGGTCAGGACACAGGGCTGGGCTGGGGCCTTCCATGCTCCTGGAGTCAGCTCTGCCTTGGTGCTGCCTGTCCCAGAAGCTGGGCAGAACATCCCCAGCCACTGACACTGCGTCCCCTCATGCCAGAGCTCCCTGGCACTGTCAAACGGGGAGCGCGCACGAGCCATCGCCGAGTACCTGAGCAGCAGCAAGAAGAGGAAGGTGGAGGAGAAGGACTTTGTTACAGACTATGTGAGCTCAGGGCTGGGGGGCTTGGGGTGACTCCATCCTTTCCTATGGGGTGATGAATGGAGCTGTCTGTGCCTCTGGCACAGCTCCAGGCAGGAGTGAGGGCACCTCCAGCCCCTCTGGCTCCAACTGTGCTCCATGTTTCAGGGCAGTGATGCAGACAAAAGTGAAGACAACTTGGTGGTGGATGAGGTCGGTATGCTGGGACACTGGAAGGGGTCTGGGGTCAGTGTGTCCATCCCTGAGGGTGGGGCTAGCAGGCTGCTCCAGGCAGAGGTGGGCATCACAGGGAGGTGTCAGTGGAAGTTGTGCTCCCTGACCCTTGCCAGCAGCAGCAATGACCCCCAGGATCCAGGCTGGCAGCCTGGCCCTTGCTTGAGCCACCAGCTCCCCATAAACTGAGACATCCCTGCTCTCCTGCCTTCTCTTCACCCTGCTGATTTCCCTCCCCCACAGGACCCTTCTTCCCCGCACAGTGTCCACTCCTACTCGTCCCGGGAGAATGGGGTGGAGAAGGTTTCACTGGGCAGGAAGGAGGCCATGCCCCTCAGTCCGACCTCCATGGCCTCTTCCAGCAGCACGTCCCCATCTCGGAGCAAGGATGCACCCACGGTACGTGTGACTCACCTGGGGCCTGTGATTGTGTCCCTGTGGCCCAGGCTCAGCTGACAGAGTGGCCAGGCATGGGTCCCCCACCTCCAAACCCATGGGGCAAAGTGCTGGAGGGACAGGGAGGATCTCCTGCTCCATTAGATCTCAGCTCAAATCCCCTCCCACAGACCCTTCAGCACTGTCTGTGCTGGGCTGTCATGGAGGGGGAGCTAACAGGGACCCCCTGGCAGTGGCGTGGTGCAGTTACCACCTCCCCATTCTGTTCCTGGCAGGTGGAGAAGGCAGGGACACCCAGCCTGAAGTCCAGCACCCCCACCTCCCAGGGTGACACCCTCCCAGGCTCCAGCAGTGCCCAGCAGTTCCGCCCCACCGCTGCCAAGGTCCCCGTGGACCCCCTGGGTGAGCTTGGCCCCGCTGGGGCCTGGGTGGGTCCCCAAGCTCTATCTCCAGGGCCCCATCCCTTCACTCTGCCTCTCCCCCACCAGCCCTGGGCCTGAGGAATCCGCTGGGAGTGCAGAGCCCCTACTCGGCGGCCTTCAGCTTGGCCCACCCTGCAGTCAACGGGGACGTGGCCGGGACTGGCGCCTACGCCAGCCTCCACCTCATGTCCCCGCAGCTCAACGGGGCTGCAGGAGCCGGCGGCTACGGGCGCTCGCCCCTGGTGCGTGACCTTGTCCCCTGGGGCCATGGGGCCATGGGGTGTGAGCTGCTCTCACTCTCTGTCCCCTCCAGGTGGGCTACGACCCGCACCCCCACATGCGCGTCCCAGGGCTGGTGACCAGCATGCAAGTGGGAACCTCGGGGAAGCCGTAAGTGGGGCTGGGCTGGGCAGGGCATGGGGTGGCTTGAGGGACTGAGGCTTGGCTGTGTGGACAAGTTGGGGGCAGCAGGGATGGGGAGCACAGTGTGGGGGAAACCTGGGCTGTGGTTGTTGTGTGCCCTGCTGGCATCACCGGGTGTGTTCTGTTCATGGGTCTGACTCCAGACCCTGCTGCCTGTGTCAGACCTGCTGGGACCTGCGTGGCACCGGCCACTGTCCACACAGGATTCTGCTCTGCTTCTCACTGCTCTGCTCCCTTGCAGTGCCTACTCCTTCCACGTCAGCGCTGACGGGCAGATGCAGCCGGTGCCGTTCCCCCCCGACGCCCTCATCGGCTCCGGCATCCCCCGGCACGCGCGGCAGCTGCACACCCTGACCCACGGCGAGGTGGTCTGTGCTGTCACCATCAGCAACTCCACACGACACGTCTACACCGGGGGCAAGGGCTGTGTCAAGGTGTGGGACGTGGGGCAGCCGGGCACCAAGACGGCCGTGGCTCAGCTGGACTGCCTGGTGAGGAGGAGGAGGAGGAGCAGAAAAGCCTTTGGGGTGCGGCTGGCAAGGGGAATGTGCCCCTGTTCCAGTGGAGGGGACAGAGGAGCCTTTCACAGCTGCAGTGGGAGAAAGAGATGTGTCTCCTGCAAGCCGCCATGTGCTCATCATCTCCTTCTTGCCTTGCCCTGTTGCCTGTCCCCCCTGTTCAGAACCGTGACAACTACATCCGTTCCTGCAAGCTGCTCCCCGACGGCCGCAGCCTGATCGTGGGGGGGGAGGCCAGCACCCTGTCCATCTGGGACCTGGCAGCCCCCACGCCCCGCATCAAGGCTGAGCTCACCTCCTCTGCCCCTGCCTGCTATGCCCTGGCCATCAGCCCTGATGCCAAAGTCTGCTTCTCCTGCTGCAGTGACGGCAACATTGTGGTGTGGGATCTGCAGAACCAGACACTGGTCAGGTGAGTCTGGGCAGGGGAGATCATGGGCAGGACTGCTGGGTGCTCCTCAGGGACCACTCAGTATCCTGCAGCATGTCCCTGCCCCTCCCTGTGTCTAACCCTGTCCTTGCAGCTCCTCATTGCTGGGTGCTGCCCTGCCCACACTCCCTGCTGCAGGTGCTGGCTGCCCTGACAGCTATGCCCTCCCCCTCTCCATCCCCCTCTTTCCCAGGCAGTTTCAAGGCCACACAGACGGTGCCAGCTGCATTGACATCTCCAACGATGGCACCAAGCTGTGGACAGGAGGGCTGGACAACACCGTGCGCTGCTGGGACCTGCGGGAGGGGCGGCAGCTGCAGCAGCACGACTTCAGCTCCCAGGTAGGGCTGCAGCCCTCTGGCTGCACCACGGGGCCAGGTGGGACCTGCTTGGCAACTGAATGAGCCTGTCTGTCCCCTCAGATCTTCTCTCTGGGCTACTGCCCCATGGGAGAGTGGCTGGCGGTGGGGATGGAGAGCAGCAACGTGGAGATCCTGCACGTCACCAAACCCGACAAGTACCAGCTGCACCTCCACGAGAGCTGTGTCCTCTCTCTCAAATTCGCCTCCTGCGGTAGGCACACCTCTCCTGGCCCCCCTTCCTCTGGACCTTCATGGATGCCACCTCTTCTATCTGTGTCACAGGGCTCGTTGCACTGGGGGCAAGCATTTGTTCTGGTAGCCAGCCCTGTCCCTGGTGGATGCCAGTCAGAGAAGGGGTATCCATCCCTCTTGGAGCACTGCTGGCTGCTGGAGCCAAACTCTCCTTTGTGTTCCCTTGGCTCATGGCTGGCAGAGATGTGGCTGCCTCTCTGTGTTTCACAGCCTGGGGAGGATCTGCTGCTGGGATCCAGCTGCTGGGTCTGGTTTGGTGACATGAGGCTGCTTTGTCCCTCCGTAGGGAAGTGGTTCGTGAGCACAGGGAAGGACAACCTGCTCAACGCCTGGCGGACGCCCTACGGAGCCAGCATCTTCCAGGTGAGCAGCCATCAGGGTTGGGCGCTCCTGGGGGTGAGGCTGCCCAGTACAACCCAGCTCTAATTGTGTGTCAGCAATAACGAGCCCCATAAACTCATCCCTGCAGCCTCCCCAAGGAGTGGGGGTTGGGACTTTGCTCTGGGGCTGCTTCTTGTGCTTACCCCTGTTCTCTCCAGTCGAAGGAAACCTCCTCCGTCCTCAGTTGTGACATCTCCACGGACGATCAGTTCATCGTGACCGGCTCAGGGGACAAGAAAGCGACAGTTTATGAGATCATTTACTGAGCCCCAGAGGTGCCAACTGCAGGACAGGCAGGTGTCCACGTGGATGGACAGGTGGACTCTACCTGCCCTGCTGCTGACTTCCCAAAGAACATGCAGCCAGTGGCTGTGGCATCCCAGCTGGAGGAGAGCGGAGAAGGGTGGAGGTGGCCCTGGGACTGTGGCCAGGCATCGTGCAGGCTGCTGCTTGGGGTGGATTTCCTGGGGACTTTCTCCTTGTTTTGTTCTTTGTGGTTTTCTTTCTAAATCTAGACTGTGGGAGTTGGAGAGGGGGGGGAGGTCTGGCATTGTTAGGGGTTTTGTTTGGGTGCTTTTTTTATTTTTGTTTTTAACTTTTTGTTGTGGGGTTTTTATTTGTTTAAGGCTCTGGGCCTGCCAGGGTGGATGGGCTCTGGCCTTACTTCCCTCTGTGCCTCCCAGGGCGTATTTAATAATAAAAACAAACCAAAAAAAGGCAGCTGTGCCTTGTCCTGGGCAGTAGCCTCGATGCTCTGTGGGGGTGAGATGGAGCCAGGTGAGAAGGGGTGAGACCATGACAGGAGCTTTGTCACTTTTGGTCACAACTTGCTGCTTCTTTCCTGTACTGAGGTGGGTCTGAGGCAGCTCCTCTGTGGGCAGAGCCCATCCCTGGCCCTGGCTGTGGTGGGGAGCAGGAGCCAGGACCGGAGGTGTGGACACAGAGCAGAGCTCGGTGGTGGCTCTGCGGGGCCGCTGGTGGAGCAGCCCCGGGCTCCGCGGGGTGTGCGGGGAGAGGCTGGCGCTGGAGGAAGTGGTTTTTGAAGGAAATGAGATGTGAGCACTCAGCGCTTGCCTTATCGGTCTGGCCACCTGCCAGCACTGCCGTGGGCAAGCAGGGCTGGTCCCAAGAGCCCCGGGGCTGGCAAGGGAGCAGTGTGACAGCGGCTGCGGTGTGGCAGCTGCTCTGGGCTCCTGCCCTCAGCCACAGCTCACCACAGGCACCACGGAGCAGTGCTGGAGCTGGGGCTGCCTTGGCAAGCCAGCAGCCACACCTCTGCCACGCTGGGAGTGTCATCCCCTGTGCTGCTGGCCAAAATCAGCGCCCCAGGACACCCTTGAGAGCCCAGCCCTTGGCACAACTGGCAGCACTGGCTGGCAAGGACCCATGCCAAGAACCAACCCAGCCCTTCTTTTGTTCCTTTTTATTAGTAAGGGATTGAAAACATAGTTAAATACATTTCTTTACTAATAATTTACAGCTGTTTCTGCAGCAGAAAATGGGTGCCATTAAATCAGTAGCAATAATTCAGGAGACACACGCTCTCAGGCTTTGTCCAGCTCCCTGTGCAGCCGGCCTGAGGGACAGACAGGGCCCAGGATGTCCAGCTTAGCCCTTGCCCAGCCTCAGGGCATGCGAGGCTGCACCCACCATCCTTGTGCAGGAACAGGGGCAGGAGAATGGGGGTGGGGCCTTGGTTTGGTGTCTGAAAGCAGTGGAGGAGGAGGGAAAGTAGAGCTGTAGGAGGGCAGGTGCAGCACTGGAGCCTTGGTGGCTTTGGGCAAGGTGTGTCCCCTTTCCTGATGCAGCAGGGAAGGTGACAGGAGTCAGTAAACCACCTCGTACACTGTGGCCTTCTTGTCGCCAGAGCCCGTAACGATGAATTTGTCATTGACAGAGATGTCACAGCTCAGAACTGACGAGGACTCCTTAGACTGTGAGTGAGAGGGCAGAAGGTGAGAGCAGGGCAGGTGCCTGGAGCCACCATCATCCCCCTGCACAAATACCTCAGCCCACCTGGAAGATGCTGGCTCCGTAGGGTGCTCTCCAGGCGTTGAGCAGGTTGTCTTTCCCCGTGCTCACAAACCACTTCCCTGGGACAGGAGACAAACTGGGTGTCAACGTCTGGGACTCAATTCAGGGGAGCTGAGCAGGGCGGAAGTAAACCAAAGAGATAAATCTGAGGCTATCCACAACCCAGGCAGAAAAACCAGCCCTTGCCTACCACAAGAGGCGAATTTGAGAGAGAGGACACAGCTCTCGTGGAGGTGCAGCTGGTACTTGTCGGGTTTGGTGACGTGCAGGATCTCCACGTTGCTGCTCTCCATCCCCACCGCCAGCCACTCTCCCATGGGGCAGTAGCCCAGAGAGAAGATCTGAGGGGACAGACAGGCTCATTCAGTTGCCAAGCAGGTCCCACCTGGCGCCGTGGTGCGGCCAGAGGGCTGCAGCCCTACCTGGGAGCTGAAGTCGTGCTGCTGCAGCTGCCGCCCCTCCCGCAGGTCCCAGCAGCGCACGGTGTTGTCCAGCCCTCCTGTCCACAGCTTGGTGCCATAGTTAGAGATGTCAATGCAGCTGGCACCGTCTGTGTGGCCTTGAAACTGCCTGGGAAAGAGGGGGATGGAGAGGGGGCAGCCACAGGTGTCAGGGCAGCCAGCTCCCCAAGAGCCGGCATCTCCCCTTGTGCTTGCCCTATAGCCCCTGCCCCAGACTCACCTCACCATCGTCTGGTTCTGCAGATCCCACACCACGATGTTGCCGTCACTGCAGCAGGAGAAGCAGACTTTGGCATCAGGGCTGATGGCCAGGGCATAGCAGGCAGGGGCAGAGGAGGTGAGCTCAGCCTTGATGCGGGGCGTGGGGGCTGCCAGGTCCCAGATGGACAGGGTGCTGGCCTCCCCCCCCACGATCAGGCTGCGGCCGTCGGGGAGCAGCTTGCAGGAACGGATGTAGTTGTCACGGTTCTGAACGGGGGGGACAGGCAACAGGGCAAGGCAAGAAGGAGATGATGAGCACATGGCGGCTTGCAGGAGACACATCTCTTTCTCCCACTGCAGCTGTGAAAGGCTCCTCTGTCCCCTCCACTGGAACAGGGGCACATTCCCCTTGCCAGCCGCACCCCAAAGGCTTTTCTGCTCCTCCTCCTCCTCCTCACCAGGCAGTCCAGCTGAGCCACGGCCGTCTTGGTGCCCGGCTGCCCCACGTCCCACACCTTGACACAGCCCTTGCCCCCGGTGTAGACGTGTCGTGTGGAGTTGCTGATGGTGACAGCACAGACCACCTCGCCGTGGGTCAGGGTGTGCAGCTGCCGCGCGTGCCGGGGGATGCCGGAGCCGATGAGGGCGTCGGGGGGGAACGGCACCGGCTGCATCTGCCCGTCAGCGCTGACGTGGAAGGAGTAGGCACTGCAAGGGAGCAGAGCAGTGAGAAGCAGAGCAGAATCCTGCGTGGACAGTGGCCAGTGCCACCCGGGTCCCCGCGGTTCCGACACAGCCAGCAGGGTTTGGAGTCAGAGGAATTGAAGGAGTGTTCAGTAGAAGGGAGCAGAAGAGAGGCCTGAACAACCCCTGTGTGATGCCTGAGGGCAGGTGGTGACCTCTCTCAAGCCAAGGTGGAAGGTGCCCGTTGTGCTCTTGCTAACGAGGGCTTTAATTACCCAGCTCCTTGCTACCGACAGCTGCCAGGAATGAAATGGCAGTGCTGGACTTGGGATTGGAGAGCAGCTCCCCCTCAGCCCTGCCCTGGCCTGGGTGAGCCCTTGTGAGGGAGATGCTGCCAGCACTCAGCCCCTTGTCCCCACCCTCTCTGCAGCCCCAGCATGTGCAGCCACTTACGGCTTCCCTCCAGGGATGGTGGAGAGTGAAGAGGAGAGGGTGGAAGCCCTCAGGTGAGGGTGCGACTCAAACGCCACCTGCAGAGAGCAAAGGGCACATGAGGAGCAGAGCAGAGGACACCAAAGTCGGGCTCAGTCCTTTCCCTGCACACCCCAGGACCAGGCCAGCCTGGGTCTATGCAAGCTCCCTGCTCGCTGTGTCCTCACATGCAGTGACCAAGGCCAAAACGGGTTCCCACAATTACACACCAGTGGAACCCGTAGAGGCTTCTCTGAGTGCACTGAGGCCTGCAGCAGCCTCACAACCCAACCAGCTGTGGCAGGGAGCCCTTCCTACGGCTGCATCCCCTGGCTCAAGCCCCAGATGTTGCCCAGGGGACAGGCAGCAGAGCCAGCACACCCAGCCCCTCCCTCAGTGACTTACCATGGGGGAGCGGCCGTAGAGCACCGCGCTGCTGACCTGGGGTGAGAGGTGGATGCCCATGTAGAGACCAGGGGCTGGGAGCTCCCCGCTGAGCGTGGTGTGGGGCAGCATCCCCAGGGAGGACGTGTAGGGGCTGGAGGAGCTCAGGGGGCTGCGGAGAGCTGCACGAGGAGAGACCCGCGTCTTGGCCCTGGCCCACGGGCGCGAGCGAGCGTCACCCAGGGCAGAGGGACACCTGGTGACTGCACAGCCACCCCCTCCAGCCCCCTTTGCCAAGCCCTGAAGCACACGGCTTCATGCAGCCCCACCGAAACGACAACTGGTGAGAGAAAAACAGAAAAAACCCTGCCCTACCCTGAGCACCACCCTCGGCAGGTCTGAGCCCACCAGGTGTGTGGCAATGGCAGAGGTGCTCCTGTTGGCCATAGGTCTGATTTTGTGGAGCAAAACAGCCCTGCCAGCCCTGCTGGTGGCAGACAGGGTCCTGCCTCCCTCCACCCCAACCCCACAGCGCTGTCACAGCAGAGTTGCCCCTGTGCTGTCCCTGGACACTCACTGACAGTGTCGGTGCTGGGGGCCTTGGCCGGGGGTGGCCGGAGTGGGATGGCCGAGCTGGGCCCAGGGCCAGGCGTGAGGGAGTCACGGGGTGGTGAGGAAGAGGAGGGCTTGGAGGTGGGAGCACTGGCCGCAGAGTCAGTCTGTGCAGCAGAGGAAAGAAAAGCAGCTTCAGCAGTGGGACCAGAGCCCAGCCCAGCCCTCCCCAGCCCCACAGCTGGGCCAGCAGCCTCCACACCTGGCAGGGTGGAAGGAGCTCCTGGATGGAGCTGGACAGGGACTGGCCATCCAGGGCCTGATCCCCTCTCCTCTCCATTGCCCTTCACACACCCCCACGCTCCCCACAAGTACAAATGCCCCATGCAAGCTTCAGGTCACCCCAAACTGCCCCAACCCTGCAGTGCCCACTAGCATGAGACCCCACAGACACATCTGCTGCTCCCTCAAGCAAAACTCTTCCTGCATGGGGGGGGCACCCCCATCCTCTGCCTGGGACCAAGAGGATGCCTGGCATGAACTGGCCTCTCCAATCCCCACAGCTATTTCATTCCTTGCTTTTTTTTCCTTGCCTCTCCTATTTCTTCTGCTTTTTCTGTCTGGGGATTTTGTCGACACCAGCAAAGGAAAAAAAAAAATTAATAACAGAGAAAAGCTACGTGCTGTGCTGGCAGATTGCTCAGGGCGCTTTGTCTGCTCTAATCCGATTGTGCCGGGGAGCTGCTGCTCGCTGCTGCCCGCAGCCCCCAGCTGGCTCCTGACCCCAGATGGGGGGACCTATCACTTGGTCCCTGCGGTGGCTGGGAGGCCAAGGAGTGGCAGAAACATCCCTCCCCCTTCCCACATGCTGATGTTTCAATCTGAGCACTGGACTGGTGCTTGGCAAGGAAGAAGGAGGAGGAAAAAAACACACAGGGGAAAAAAAAAAAAGGAAAAATCAATTGCTATGAGCAGCTCTGGGGAATTCTGCAGGCAGGCGGGTGGTGAACACTGCAGAGCCTGTCCTCTGCCCAGCAGCATTTACCCCACCCCGAGGGCATGGACCTCTGCCCCCAGGGTGGGGGGTACCAGTGGGCACAAACCATGGGCATTTCTGCAGCAGACTGGCCACAGAGAGAAATTCAGAGCCATGCTGCTGGTCCCATATCCCACCCCAGCCCAGGCTGCCCAGGGGCTCCTCACCGGGCTCTGCTCCTTGGGCTGCAGGGGCGTGGTGCTCCCGCTGGAGCCGATGGACGCGGGGCTCTGGGGCAGCTCCCGGCGGCGACTGGGCGAGTGGCCAGGGCTACCGGGCTCCGAGGGCGGGTCCTACGGGGAAAACAGCTCTGTGGGAAACAGGAACCCCTCTGTATAGGAGGGCAGGCACGGCAGGGACCCTGGGGAGCCACCCAGGGCCAGCATCAGCCCCCTTGGCTTGAATGAGGAGCATCAGCTCAGACGCCTCTCCGTTCTGCTCTCCCGGATGAGAAATGGCCTCGATTTTTCTCTTTGAACAAAATGAGAGGTGACAGCAGGTTCAAAGGACACTGGTGGCCACGGATGCCTTCACAAGGAGGGATGGAGATCAGCACACATGAGGAGCTGAGCCAGGGCTGCCATTTCAGAGGCAAGGCCAGCCTTCAGCTCTTGCACTCCTATAACCATTCAACCAGGTCTGTGACTTTTTATCACCACAATGAGTAGCTTTCATAAGAGTCATTTTCTGCACAAATTCCTGCCGATCTTCCTTTCAGGGCTTGTATTTTCTTAAGAAGTGGCACAAGTAAAAAAGACCTCACATCTTTCTCTTCCCTCTGTCTTCTAGGAAAGGGACAAGTATGTCCCCAAAAGCATCTTCTCTACCAAGAATAGTGCTGGCTGGGATCAAGTTCTGTCACGTGTGCCTCAGTCAGGAAAGGTTGTACCAGAAGTCTGTGGCAGTTCCATTGCAAAAGACTGGAATTCAGTGAATCCCCTGCACTGGGGGGTGTTAAAATCGAGGCTGCTTGAGGGTCAGGCAGGGCAGGACGTGGGCTCGAGGTCTGGGGCTGGCAGGACCAGGGTGTGCCATGGGGCTCCTGCCACCTCCACCCACAGGAGCAGCCAGCAGCAAGCCCAGCTCCATGGAGCTCTCATCCCAGCTTATCAGCCTCCCTACATGGGATGCTGCAGCAGAGGGGCCGAAAGGGGATTGTGAAACAGAGCCAAGCCTGTGGCTGGCAAAGCTGAGCCCTGGCTGGCACAGCTTCCCAGAACAGTGGGAGTGGAATCAGTCTTGGCTGGCACAATGCATTGGAGCAGGGCTGGCACGTGTCCTGGCTGGCCACTGCTGCCCAGCACCAACGAGCTGGAGCCTAAAGAACCCCAAAGCTGGGGAACCAGAGTCCTAAACCTAACAACTGCAGCTTGAGCAGGACACCTTGCCAGGCTCCAAGGGCTTACCTCATCCACCACCAGGTTGTAGTCACTCTTGTCCCCATCGCTGTCCTGCAAGGAGGGAGAAATCCAGAAGGGCTCAGTCAGGACAGGGAAATGCTGGTCTCTGTGTTCTGCCCCAGGACCCCAGACAGCAGAGGGACCCATCTTCTCCTGTACCTCCCTCCATGGACCAACACCAACCATGTGCTGCTGGCAGCGACCCAGACCTCAGGCTGGGGAGCCTCCCTGGTGTTCCTCATTTGGTTTGTTCTTGCTCCCAGGACCCCAGGCCTCTGCAGCAGGGCAGGCACAGGGCTCTCCAGCCACCTCCCCCCCAGGCACAGCCCTTGGTGCACTCACAGAATGCCCAGGCAGCTCCTTCTCCTCCCGCTTCCGCTTCAGCCCCGTCCGCTCCTCGTCCTGCAGGCTCTCGGCAGGGGAGGAAGAAACGCTCTGAGGCAGAGAGGGAGAGGAAGGTGTGTGAGCCACCCTGAGGGCAGACAGCCACCCCTCTCCTCTCAGTAGGGCCAGGCCCTGCTCCATGACCACCTGCATCCTGGCAAAGCATCTCCCTGGCTGGTGGGAAGGACCCCAAAACCCCAAAGCCAAGGGAGGAACATCCCCACCACTACCAGAGAGAGATCCACCCCTGCAGAGACAACGAGCCAGGGTGGAGCAGAAAATCCCCACTGGAGCCCTGTTTACTTCACTTCAACCCTGCCCTGAGGGTTGGGAAGCAGAATGGGGCCAAGCAGGAAGAAGAGCCCTCCCCCAGATGCTGCTGGCAGCTGCAGGGGTGTCACACATCCCCTGGCATCCCCACACTCGTGACAATGCAGCCAGAAAGGGATGGAGATACCCCATCCCAGGGCTCCCGGCACAGCCAGATCAGCAGCTCTGGCACAGCACCAGGCAGCAGAAAGGGCCATCCCTGCAGGAAGTGCCTGGGCAGCCATGGCATCACAGACACCTCCTCTACTTCCTCCTCTCCCACCCTGCAAGCCCAAGAATCAACGCCTACAGTTCCCCAGTGGAGATCATTAACCCTTCCTTTCACAGCTCTGGGACTGGGGGGATCCTAAGAGGGAGGGGGCAGCCAAGGACTGCAGAGGGGCTGAGAGCTCTGAGACCTGTTCAGAATGATTCCTAAACTGGAAACTCCTTGAAAAGGACAGAGCTGGTTATTTTGGGAGCAGCCCTTGATCTTCAGTTCCTTGCATCAGTAAAGACTGAATTGAGGTGGCCCAGAACACTCAGTTACAAAACCCTGATACAAACACAGCCCACCCAGGCCACCAAAGCTCATCCAGCAGCCCCATCCCTTCCCAGAAGCCAGTGGCCAGCTCGGAGCACACTGGAGATGCCGTCAGGGCCACTTGCCTGTCACAACTTACCCGGCTTGGGGTGTGTTCTGGAACCAGCAGGGAGAGGATCCCAGGTCCATGTCAGAGCAGACGGGAAGACAGGAAGAGGTTGTTAATGCCAAGCCTGCGCCCCACATACCCAGGCAGGAAGGAGAGGGGGGCACAGCAAGGCAAGGCAGGAAACAGCAAGACACAGGGTTAGAAAACAAACAAAAAATCACACCTGATTTCCCACTTTGCCCACCTGAAGTGTGGATTCTTTGTTGTCTAATGGGAGGTCAGCACTTTGCTGTTCCTCAGAGAAGCAGGGGAATCTCTGTCCACCTACCTTCTTCCAAGAAATTATCCCAGCTTAGGAATCTCTTCCCTAGACATGACAACAGGTCCAAAGCCACCAGGAGGGGAAGAGCTGGCTGGCCAGCTGAGATCCCCTGAATCACACCCATCCTATTTCCTTAGGAAGCCATGCCTAAAAGCCCTGCTTGGAAACTCTGAGGCTTTTGTACATGCACAGCAAAGCAGGTCCACTTCCCTGAGCCCAGGGAAGAAGTGCCAGGCATTTACTGCAAATCCAAGCATAGGGTTGTGGGCTGGGGTTCAGCAACCTTCCCCGGCTCATTTTTGCTCCTAAAGATCCACCAGCATTTGGAGAGGACGAGTCCAGGTCCCTGCTGGCAAAAAGAGGCAGGCAGGGATGGGAAGCTGAGGGATTCTTGTAGGCACTGCTCCAAGGCCGTGGTCTGGAGTGGGACCAGATGCCTGCCATCAGCCCTGCACCCCTGGCTCAGCCTGACTCACACAAGCTCTGCCTAACTATGGCAGAGCACTGAGGATTAACCCTGGACAGATGGAGCATTTCAAACTTTTTTTTTTTTTTTTTTTTTTTTAATAAGGAATGGCCCGCACCATGGCCAAACACCCAGGCTGAGAGAAGTTCTGGCTGGAGGCACGGGCTGTCCAGGCTCTGAGGGTTAAGCAGGCTCAGCACAGCACAGCCTGCTTTTATTCTCTCTCTGGACTTTGTTTTCCCCCTTTGTAGAAGCCATCCTTAAAGAAACACGGACAGGATTTGAACTGCAGACAGCTGTGTGCAGGGAGGCAGAGCTGCCACCGACAGTTTCCTGCTGCTCTTTTCACCACCTTGAAATCTTACAGGCCAAACCAGACCACGAGAACCTTCAGCAGACCCCACCCAGCGCCCGGCTCTGCTGCTGCTCTTGGGTCCTGACCAAAGTGCTTTTCAGTCAGCATCTTCCCCAGGGGAGTCTGCAGGGAAACATCACTCCTGCTAAATTTGGCTGCCTGTTTCCAGCCCACAGAGCTGCCCAGAGCCTCTCTCCTTGTCCCTGCCTCCTCTCAGCATAACCACTCCATGCCTGTGCTCTGAAAAGGTGACTTGAGCTCAGAGCAGCTTTTCCTTTGTGCAGCAACAGGCCACGAGCAAAGCTGGGCAGCATTACTAATTTGGCCCAGGCCTGCCAGCAGCATTCAGAGCACTGATTTAACGATGATTAAATATTGATGATGTTTGTAAGGCACTCAGGGATCCTGACAGGAGGAGGCACCCATATGGACTAGGAATTAGTGTAATTTACACGGCACAACACACGCAATGAGGCTCTGCTTTCTAAATTCCTTGCCCCAGGCCTGTGGCTGTCACAGTTTCTACCAGGGGCTTGCAACAGTATTTTCCCTAAAAGTCTCATCTTTAAGTATAAGATCTTTAATTGGTGTGAACTGTGGTGTAAAAAGAGAGGATTTCTTCGCGGTGGAAGCAAATGGAGGAGGGGACCCTCCTGCACTGGAAACACCCAGGGGAGCAGGGAGACCTGTGTGTGTGCACAAACCCTTGCCCGGAGCCAGGGCTGCACACACAGCATCACTGCAGAGCAGCAGTTCCCAGGTCAGAAATAGAGCCAGCCTCCTGGGGCTGCAGGCATTTCATGAGCTGGATTTGCCATCCCCAGGGATGCAGCAGCCAGGAGCCTCAGGAAAGAGGCAGAGCAGGCAGCAGGATCCCTGCACACGCTGCCCAGCACTGACTCAGCCAGTCTTTAAAGGGTTAACCCAGCTGCGCTTCTCCCCCTTACCTCTGTTCTCCCCATCCTGGGCCACTCTGTCCTCCTTGGTGGCCAGCTGAGCCTGTGCCATCAGTGCCCCCGAGAGGGCCAGGAGCCCCGAGGTGCCGCTGGCCCCACTCAGGCTAGAGGGCTGCATGCTGGAGGGGTGGGGTGTCAGTGGGAGGGGGGATGCGTGGTGGGAGAGGTGCTGAAGCTGCTGCTGCTGAAAGAGAAAGAGCAAATGGTCCTGGATGTGGAGGAGGCAGCCGCAGCCATGCCCGGACCCTCCCCTCCCCGCGGGCTGCGATGCGAAGCTCGATGGGATGAGACGGGGACGAGGAGGGGGCAGCGGAGCTGTCGGGGCTGCACAGGCTGGGTCACACCCCTGTCCCTTCCCCCCGCGGGCTGCCCGGGCTCCGAGGGTTCAGCAGGCTCAGCACAGCACAGCCTGCTTTTATTCTCTCTCTGGACTTTGTTTTTCTCCTTCCACCTGCGAGTCTCTCCCTACTGCAGACACGACCCAAGCACACGGCAGAACCCAAGCCAAGGCTCTGCCCTGCTCTGCCCTCCCAGAGGGCATCCAGCGCCTTCGGCTCACCGTGACAAATCCCTTCACCACAATGGGTGTACCACAATAGCAAAAACCCTGACTTCCCTCATCACTGCAGGGCCCGAACCCCCAGGCAGGAAAGAGTCTTTGCCCACAGTCAGGCAGTGCAACTCACCCCGACGATGCTGTTGAGCTCCCCCACGGTCACCTGCTTGGCCCGTTCCACTGCCTGCAGGACCTGCTGCTGGTGCTGGGGAGGAAGAGCACGGGGGTGGTCACACCGTGCTCCTGGCTGGAGGGAGCACTTGGCTCCACATTGCCCCACCCACTCCTGCACAGCCCCTTCTCCCACCTCTCCAGCCCAGGCATGGAGGTTTTCTTCCCCAAAACCTCCTGCTGCTCAGGTTGGACTTTGATTCGCCCTTCCCAAGAAGCCAGAGCAATCTGATGCACCCCCTCACACCTCCTCCTCACCTCCTGCGTCAGGAAGGGAATAATCTGGGCACAAATGGCACTCAGCCTCTTGACAATCTCTGCCTGAAAGAGGAAGCAGGTATCAGCAGGTATCACCAGAGATGGAGGGCTCTGAGCCCCATCCTGCCCCCCTGCAGCAGCCAAGTATCCTGCAAACACTCAGCCTCGGCGGAGGAGTTAAACTCTCCCCACCCACGCCCTCTTGGCGGAAATTCTCCTGCTGCCTCTGCATCCCTGCTGGGATTTCCCGAGCTGCTGCCAAGGGAGGGCTCTGCCCAGGGCTGCTGGACCCCCTTAGGCTGCCAGGCACATGGGAGGGAACCCACGTCTAAATCCCTCCGTGGCCCCAGGCCAATGCAAGCTCCAAGCTGTCAGTCCTTTCGCAGCCCAGCTGGCTTTGCTCAGCCCAAACCCATCCTGGCTCTGCGGGCTGCCGTGGCCAGCGGGCAGGGACGGAGGGGAGCTGAGCCACAGGCGCTGGCAGCGAGCCCTCCCTATGCCTTCCCTTCCCAAACATCCAACTCAAAGCCAGGGCAGACCAACCAGGATGCAGAACTGCACAGATTCAGCCCTCTTGGCATCGCACCAGCGAATTCCCCAAGGCTCTGCTGTTTGTACCAGCCCTGACCCGGAGCACGCACTCCACTCCCATCCTCATCAAGCCCTGGGACAGCTCCCCCTGCTCCTTCAGAGGCACAAAGCACACCCAGACCTGCCCCGGCCCACAAGGGAAAGCAGAAAACCCAGTGAATCCTCTGAGGAGAGGCTCTGTGGTTGCAGACAAACCCACAGCTGGGCTGCGTTCCCACCAGCGCGAGCGGCACTTCCGAGGAAAGGGGCTGCGACTTCCAGCCCAGCCTCTCCAAGAGAAAACCCACATCTCCTGGGGAAAACTGGATTTCCCCCCCCCTGCTGTAAATCCACCCTGGGACTGGCTGCTCTGAAGGGTTTTATCAGCTCAGGTTTCTGACAATCCCTGCCGGTGTTGCAGAGGTCAAACCAGGCTCGGAGCCAAGGGAGAACAAAGGGAACATTTACCTGCTGTGCTCAGAGGCTGCTGTGCCCCACACCCACCAGCACCCTGTGATCACCTGCAGGCCCCAGCTGCTCTCTCAGCCACTGCCACCATATCCACAGAGCCAGAGACCCCCTCCTCCAGCCCTCTCCTGCCCAGGCTCACACTTCTCAACCACTTGGCCAACACCTCGATCACCTCGTGGGCAGAGTCCCTGGCCCCACTTGGCTTGGGCCACCCCTGGCTCCCAGTCCCACTGGATCTTGGAGCATGTAAGGGTGGCAGGAATGTGCTCATGGTCTCCACCAGGCTCCCTGCTAACAAAAGGAGCAAACTCGGAGGGGCTGAGCCAGCTGGAGGGATATGGCAGTTGACTTGCCACTTTGTCAGGCATTGGTCCAAACTAATTTCCCTGGCAGAGAGCCCATGATGACTAGATTGATAAATCTGAAGAGGGAAAGCAAATTAACGCTGGAACAAAAGGGGAACCAGGGAAGGGTGAAAACACTCCTCTGGCTTTGGGAAAGGAAAAGGGGATTAAGAAAAAAAGAAAAGAAAGACAATCCATTTGCCTCTGGGCTCTAGCTCCTGCTGTTTCTTCCACATCCCTCCTTCAAGTGGGGCCCCAGGGAAGCACTGCAGGGAGGCACCAGGGCTCACAGCAGGGCTCTGAGCAGTTTGTCTTTGGGATGGGGAACTCAATAACACATCCTGACAACTGCTGGATCCCTTTACAAGCCAGTCCCTGGCACAGACTTGTCACACCTCCCATGCCATTAGAGCTCCACGGGCTCAAGGGAGATAATTTTCCAACAAAGTCTCCAACCTTGGCCTCTTCCCCACCCTCCCCTGCTGCTGGCCCAGCCCCCACTGCACTTACCTGCTTGTGCATTTCGATGTTCAGGCCGTAGGACATCTCGTAGTACTGAGAGGAAAAACCACAACACAGCCTGGTTAGGAGCTGTCCAGAGCAACTGGCCCAGGACCAGCCTGGGGTTTGGCTGGCTCGAGCCTACGAGGAATGGCTGGGATGCTGTGCCAGGATCTTGGGACAAGGTAGGGAGCACCACAGGCTGTTAACACCTGCAATTTCTGCACTTGTTTAAGCCAGGGGAAGCCAGTTCTGCTGCCCCCCAGATCCTGTCCCGGCTTGTCCCACCCCACTTAGAACCTCTTTTTACACCCTGGCACAGTTGCCCACCCACTCAGCCTGTACAGAGCAAAGATGACAACAGGTTACACCCTCCAGCAGCCACCAGTGACTCTGCCAGGGGTGCTGATCCCAATCCCTCACACCTGGGGAGAAAAGGGGACCAGGGGACCTGCTTTCCTCCAGCAAAGCCAATTCCACAGGTAGCAATCCACTTCTGGAAATCCCTGAGCCTCCAGGACGTGGGGAAGGATCCCAGCTGATGGGTGACAGGAACATGCCCTGCAGTATCAACACCCTGGCCTCACAAAGAGGGCTGTATTCACCCCCTGGATGGGGTTTGCCCAAGTCCTCATCTTTTTGCCTCTTGGATGGCATCACTTGGGTTCCCCCTTTCCCCAGAGGGGCCAGTAAGGTCAGATGCTGAAGGAGAAGGAACTGCTCTGCTGTCCCCATCCTCTTTCCTTCCTTCCAGCAGATCCCCTGTCCTGGCAGGCTCTGGCTGATGCCCAGGTCAGTCTGTCTTGGGGCCTGTTAACCCCTCATTGGCAACTCTGGAGGGCTCCTGCCCTGCTCCTTCCTTTTGCACCCAAACCACGAGCCTTGGAGCATCAGTTCTTAAATACCCACCCATTGGGAGAGAGGGAGGAGTGGGGAGCTGTCTTACAAGGCCAGATAGAAAAAGGTGAAAAAAACCAAAACCAAAACACACACACAAAAAAAAAAACAAACAAAAAAAAGGAGACCGAATCTATGGTAGGATTCCCAGGCTCAAGCAGCACTGAGCACCAAGACAGCAGCAAAAGAGCCAGTGCTGCTAGAAATGGTGATTAACTCCTTCTTCCCTCACATCTCCCCAGCCCCAAGGTCAGCACAGGGCAGGACAGTGGCTCCTTTGGGCGAGCGCCTCAGAGGAGCCCCAGCACCCAGATATGTTAGAGGGCAGCAGCCCAGAGGGACAGCCCTTCAGGGGAGGCAGGGGGACATGGTAGGGGCAGCTCACCATGACATAATGTCTTTGCATCTCGGTCTTCTCGCTCACCAGCTTCTCGCATTCCAGCTTCAGGCTGCAGAGGGGAGCCAGGGCTTCCATTCGGCTCCTGCCCCATCCCGCCCTTCTCCATCCCCGGGACCTCGGCAAGCTCAGCACATCTCCTGCCTGCCCCTGCGGGCCCACGGGGCTGCAAGGGTGTCACACGCCCTCCCTGGGGCACCCGCTGTGCACACACCTGTGGCACCCACCCAGAGCTCTGTCCCCTCCCTGCCCCTACACTCAGCCAGAGAAAACGCGGCTGATCTTCCCCTTGGGACCCCCGCCCAAGACCTGGCTCCCCAGCTGACGGTTTCACGCTGCCCCCCAGCCCAGACCCCTCTCCCCTTCCTCCGCAGGCGCTCCCTTCCCCAGGCGCCTTTTCCCCACCCCCTCTTTCCCCACTTTCCCCCCTGTTCGAGCGCTCCAGCCTCCCTTGTCCCATCACACCTCCGCCCCCGGCCCCGTCACCCCCCGCC
>VWZS01007399.1:898892-913397 GCA_013397075.1 Rhabdornis inornatus | reverse complement strand
GGCCCCGGTGGGGGGGAGCGGCCGCCCGGCCCCGCGCGCCCCTGCCGCCCGCGCCCGCTTAAGGAGGCGCGTCCCCGCGGGGCTCGGGACAACGCGAGCGCGGCACCGGAGCTCCCGCGGCGACCCCGCGCTCGCACGGCGGTGCCGGAGACCAAGGGAAGCTCGGGGAAATAAGCCGGCCCTGGAGCCCCGCCGCTCCAGGCCCGAAAGGAGCCGCTTGGGAGGCGCCTGCCCGCAGGGCTGCCCCGGCCCGGGGCTCACCGGGCGCTTTCCCCGCCCCGGGCCCCGCTACGCGCGGGTCTCCCAGCGCGGTCCAACTCGGCCCGAAGCTTCCCCCGTGCCTGGGGAAGCCCGGTCCCAGGGGAGTGATACCGGGCTCTGCCACCTCTCCAGAGGCAGCGGGCGGACGCGGCACCGGCCGCCGGCGGGGCAGCGCGCGGGGGCGGACATCACAAACGAGTGCAGCAGGACAGTGCCCGCCGGGCCGGGGACAGCAGGGGCAGCGGGCCCCAGTGCACCATCGGGCCTGCGCACCGGGCGGGCCGGGGTCCGTCGGGACCAGCCCTTGGTGTGCCCGGGGCAGACCCCGGGAGAGATGGGGCACAGTGGGACTTTCCCATCCCATCCCCTCCGCCCGCTCCACCTTAACCGGCCCCACAGCCCGCAGCGGCGGCGCTCGCACCGGCCATTGGCTGCCGCTACGGGAGCGGCGGCCAATCGCCCTGCGCGGTTCCCACATGGGCTCGTGACGTCATGAGGAAACTGGCCAATAAGAAGTGAGCGAGCGGCCCGAGCCCCCAGGGAGGCGGCGCGGGGCATGCTGGGAGTTGTAGTCAACCGTTGGTTACGCCCTCTCGGCGGCGGCGCTCGGAGCTGGTCTGTCCCGTCCCTGCCGCCGCCGCGGACCCGGGGGGCGGCCCGGGCCGGGTCTGCTGCGGGGCCCGGCCCAGAGCCGGGAATGAACGGTGCTCCCGCCGCGGGCGGCTCGGGCAAGCAGACTGCGCGGCCCACGAGGCCTTGCGGCTGCCGCCGACTGCCACTCAAAGTAACGTGGGGCGGTGGAGTGGCGGCGGCTGAGGCGGGAGGGCCGCGGGCCGGGCGGAGCCGGAGCCGGAGCCGCCGGGCTGGGGCTCCGCGGGGCTGCTCCGGCCGGGGAGCGTTCAGCTGTGCCGCGGAGGGGACCCCACCGAGGGTCCCTTCCCTGTCCCCGCGACTTCTCCAGCTGCGGCTGCTGTGGAGTCACGGCACTCGGGGGTGGTAAAAGCGAGTGAGGAACAACCTTTAAATATTGCAGGATCCAGCTGTACCTGGGCACTGCGCAGGCAGGCACAAGGTTAAATATTTAATGCCTCACATTTCATCCTAATCTTTTATTCATTGTGTTATTTACGTGCTGCATACTGGCAGCGGCCAGGGCAGGGACGAGGTGTTGGGCACTGGAGGCTCTCCCTCTTCTTGCCCCCATTCCATTCATCCCCCGGGTGTTCCTGCCTCTCCTCCCCAGCCAGGACTGGGGGGTCACTCGGCAGTGGCCAGGCTGGCCCCGGACCCTGTCAGTCCCAAGCAAGGAGCCAACCCAGGTCCGTTGCCCCTTTACCTTTCCCTGGCCACAGGTGTTCACTGGGCAGGCAGTGATGGACACCAGCTTCAAACCCTCCAAAACCCTCATTTCTATGCAGGCACATTGATGTTCTTTGTGTGTACATCATATACCTGCACATATATCTGCATATTTTAATCCAAATGTAAAGTTTTAAAGGTTTTGTGTGTTTGTGTGGGTGTGTGTGTTGCCTTACTGGGAGAGTTGGGTTTTTTTTAAAGGAAAGTATATTTTCAAAGGCTGGAAACATTTCAGATCGTGTTTCAAGGCAAGGATAGACTGAGGAGATGTTTTGCAGCATTTTTCGAAACTCCTTTCTGAAAATTGCCAGTTTTTCCTTAGGCAGTCTCTGTGCTCCCCTCTCTCAGGAGAGTGACACAGGTAAACCTGGAGCAGGCAGCTCCGGAGTGATGGGTGTCACACGTGTCTTGATCAGCCTCCATCAGTGATTGACATGAGCCCTGGAGCAGCACAGGCTGTAACCCAGAGATTAATTTGTGTTTGGATGGAAGAAAACAACGGCAGTTAACCCTTGGCACCCCCAGCAGCTAGAGGAGATGGTCCTGCTGCCGCCCCAGGCATGAGGACCTGGTTGTCACCACTGCAGGATGCTCAGCCGCCCCCTGCAGCAGCCACACGCTTGTGCCTGGTGGTGGCAGGGCCTGGAAGAGCCCCAAAGGATTGAGGGCGTTTGAAATCCATGCTGGGATCAAGAGGCAAATGCTCTGAACAGCCCTTTGTTTATCAGCAGCAGAGAAATCAAACCAACCCAGGCTTTGGGGCACTCAGGAGCTCCATTTGAAACTGGATCCCAGCAAAAGAGGTTGCTGCTGCTGGAATTACCCCAGGGATTTTTACCTTTCAGCTCCCTCCCTGAATGCCAGCCTGGGACAGGGGACACGGGACAGGAAGGGCAGCCCCAGCTCTGTCCTGCTCCATGCCATGGTTGTTCCCATGCAGCCTCCTGTGTCCAGCACATCTCCAGAGTGGATGGTCAAGGCCAGAGCCCACCACGTTTTGCAGAGACACTGAGGGTTGCTGTGGCTCACCAAACCATCCTAATTTTCAGCTGTTCGCTTGTCTGCTTGAATGAGGAGGCATGAACTCAGCAGAGAGGAGTTCCTGGCACCGTCAGACAATGAGAATTTCCCAGGGCAGCTGGCACAAACAGGGACCTCATCCTGGCTGGTGTCAGTCCTGGAATGTACATGAGATGGGAAGGGGAACTGAGGAAAGGATCTGGCAGCAAACCAGTGAGACCTAAGCCAAAGCTGCACTGGAAATCAAGGTTCCTCAGTTCCCTGAGCTACACTTCCAGCATCAAACTGCAGCTCCCCATCCCCAAACCCCCAGTGCTGGTGTCCGCTCTCCAAAGCCACATGTCCCAAGAGCCCTTGGGGACAGGTGTCCTCTCCAGATGTCCCTGGTTCCAGGGACTGCAAAAGAGGAGTGGGAGCCCTCCGAGCAACCCAGCAGCTGACAGACTCTGGTCTCTGCCTTCGATCCATGTGCTGGCTCCTGTTTGCACTTACCAGCTCTGAGTGGTTTTTAATTATTGATGCCTCCTTTAGCTTTTATCTGGTGCTCACTGCAGCCAGGAAGAGCTCGGCGTTCCTGCATTAGTGGTGGGTTGGGAAGGAAGCCCTGCTCCAGCACCACTCCTGGTGCTCAGGCTGTGCCATTGTTCCAGGCAGAGCTGTGCTGTAAAATGAGGAGTGTGGGAGCCACAGGGGGATGTGACAGCGGCGACTCCAAGTCCCACAAGGAATGAGAGCCTGGGGGTTCCGTCCTGCGGGAAGGATCCGAAGGGGATGGACCCAAACAGGTGAAACCCGGTGAAAAACTGCCACCTGCTCAGTGCATGGAGGAGGAAAGAGGCTGGGGTTTGACCCTCCAGTGACAGGCAGGTGGAAGGGAGGAGATGGGAGACAGCAGAGTTTTGTCACTCCTGGCAGCTGTGAGCAGAAATCCGTGTCACCCTGGGTTAATGCTATGCTGCTCGGTGGCATGGGGCATTGCCAGATGGGGTCTTGCCCCTGCCCCCTCTGTCCACCACAGCCTCTGTGGGCAGCAGAGCAGTGGCTATCACTGGAGCTCTCTCTCTCTACCCACCCTTTATGAGTCAGGGCTCTGCTGAGTTTTCCCAAGGATCCTGGAGCAGCAGAGCTGGTTCTCACACCATCAACCTGTATCCCTGTCCCACTCTGCCACCACGACCTCTGGAACATGAGGAGAAAGGGCTTCTCTGCCAGGAGCCAGGCTCAAATCGTCCCTGAGCACCTTTGGGGGCCCCTTGTCAGCTGTGTCCTTGTGAGTGCTGAGCTGTTCTGCAGGGCCTGAGAGGGGCTCCTGCCTTCTGAGAGCTTACAAGCTCTGTTTGGAAGGAGAGAAGCTGTTTCCTCAAGTCTGCAGCTACTGGGAGGTATTTTTAACCCTTTTCTTTGCTGTTGGTGTGGGTTAGATTTGCAGATCTTTTTATGCAGTTAAGATTTGAGCCCAAATTTGGGAAGGTGCTCTATGAAATGACTCCCTTTGGAGAGTGGCAAACAGAGCCAGGATGGAAGTGCAGGGAACAGCACTGCTCCTCAGTAGGATGGGATATCAGGGTGCCCCCCAACCTGCAGAGAAATGCTTTGGGAATGGAACATTCCCATTCCATGGGAGTGGAGCACAAGGTTCAGCTCAGCATCTGCTGGAAGTTGCAGGGGATTTGGAGAGCCCAGAAGTTCTCTCTTTGTACTTTGACAGAGGGTTAGTCCCCTACAGGGAGCAAGGAGATCCCCACAGCCCTGGGCAGAGCAGCTCCCCAGCCCCAGTGGCCTCGTGGTTTGTCCAACGCCCTTGCCCACTGAACCGAGGCAGCTGATTAGCTCCAACAAGAGGGACCTCTGTTCCTGAAAGCAGCCCTGGATGGTTTCTCCTAAATCCTCCTCCCTTGCATGTCCACCAGGAGTAACATCCCCTTACCCCAGGATGAATCTGAGCTGGTGACCTCGCAGTGAGAACCCTGAGGAAGCTCCTGGCAGGAGCTTCCCCAGGATGGCTTCAGCAGCTGCCCCTTGCAGCAGCCCAGGCCCGGAGCTGTGCTGGCCTTTCACACCAGGGACCTGCTGGGTGCCAGCAGAGACCCCAGAGCATCTGCAGGGCCATGGGGTGGGATCGGCAGAGTTCCAGCAGCTCCAGGGTGGGAGGCCCAGGCAGTGCTGGGGCTGGATGGGTCTGCAGCCCCCCAGGGGCACTGGGGTCAGGCCAGCCCCTGGCACATGGCTGCTGTGCTCTCCCCATGGGCTCTGCACTCTGGGTCTGCCCCTGGTACTTGGTTTGGGGGGGGGACAGGGCCAAGACCCCCTGCAGAGCCTGAGCCACCAGCCAGAATTCATTGGCCACCACTCCTGTACAAACCCCTGGCTCTTGCAAGCCTGCACTGGGCACCCTGCCCCAGCCATGCCCAGCCCAGATTAGGCTGACCAGGCAGATAACAGGAGCATTGTTAAGCCCTGGTGCTGCCCCAGGCTCTGTGAGCCACCAGCCCCCTCCATACCTCAGTGCTGGCTGCACCAGGACTCCCCCAGCACGGCTTCCTTCCCAGAGGAAGGAAATTTTCCCACTCCAACTGGCCTAAGAGATACCGAGGGGAAGATGTTATCAGGGTGGAGCAGGCTCTGAAGCCAGAGGACAGCTCTAATTATCGAGAGCCAATTCCATTACAGCAATCTCAGCCCCAGGGCAACGCAGGCTGGATTTTTCAGAGGGGCCTGAGAGCCACAGAAGTAGCTTATCCTCTGTGCCCACAGGAAAAATGAATTATGCACACACAGAGCAGACCTGTGGCAGCCCACAGGGACCTCCACATGTGTTACCAAACCAGCACAGAGCTGATAGACCTCCAGGGCACTTCGCTCCTTGCTTTTCTTCTGGAGAATCTCCTGCTCCCTTTTCACCACCCACCACTTTCACCTTGAGCTCGTTTGTTCTGGCTTTGCCCAGGCATCCTCTGCAGGGGTGTCCCAGAGCCACAAAGGCCACAGGGATGGCCCCATTCCACCAGCCCCTACAAGAGTGGGAGAGCAGCCAGAGGTATGAATGTTAACCCTGCTCATCCTGGCTCCCAGAGAAACCTCCAGAGAGGGAGAGCAGCACATCCAACAAGAAAGGAATAATCTGGGATATGCTACCACCTGAAGGAAGGAGGGCTGCACCTCCAGACACCTCCCACAGCACAGGTGAACCAGGAAAACTCCCTGTTCTCCCCAAATGATTCCCCCATCTGAAGGGACAAGAGACAGGGAAAAATTTAAAGTCATCCCAAAGGCAGCAAGAAAGCAGCAGCAAGTCACGGTTTTAACCAACCTTCTTATTTCTTTATTTGAAAGGCACAGCTTGTACGTCCTTGATACAGCATTTTCAGTTCCTCTTATTATAGGTCAAGTGATTAAACACAAAAAGCAAAACAAGATCTTTCTAAAGAACTATATACAAACACCAGATTATTATTTATTATTTTTTTTCCGTTTTTGTTTTTTAAGAAGACACGCTAGCGCACGGAGATAAGAACAGAGAAAGCTGCTGTATCCTCTACACAGGGCAGGGCCACAAGGAGGGGGAGGCCAGGGAAGGCTCTCGGTCTTGCCTGCCCCTTCCGCCCAGCCACCTGGGCCCCCAGAGCCGGATGCTGTGCTGAGGGGGAGCAGGTGGCACAGGCTCCCCCTCCAGCCCAGGGTGAAGCCCCTGGCAGCCAGAGCTGGTTGAGAACAGGTACATGCAGAACAGCAAGGCGCCGGCCTGGTATTAGTGCAGGAGGAGCGTGGGGGACACGGGGCCAGGGCGATGCCACGAGACCAAGAGCGCCTGGGGAAGGGAGGAGATTGTTCTGGGCCAGGGATCCTAGCAGGGAGTTGTGCAGAACCGTTAGGATCAAGGGGCAATCTTTAAATACCGAGGGGGGAGCAGCAGGTGGAGGGAGGAGCCACAGGGCACCGAGGAGCTGGGACAGCCAGGGGGCAAAGTGGCCCCAGAGCAGCCCAAGCCAGACTCAGGCTCGGCTCTGTGACAGAAGGGGAGGAGGGACAGGGAAGGCAGGCTGGGCACAGGGAGAGCACGACTGGCCACACGGGTAATGCTATGGCGCTTGCATTGCTGTGCAGCAGCCGGGGACGGCACTGGGGACACCCCCAGGCCCTGCCAGCCGCCCGTGGGGACAGACCTGGTGAGCTGCCACCGAGCACAGGTCACCACGGCCCTGCTGCACAGCAAGTAGAGAGAGATACTGCATTTTGCACTAACCCGCCCCCTCCCTCCCCCAGACAGCCCCCTTCCCCCGGCCCCCCGGTCGCTCTAATCCGATTTCTCCCCGTCATCATCTTGGTGGGCATCCCCATCATGGCCGTTCTTGTCCTCCTTGGAGAGGTGAGCCTGCGAGCCCAGGGCCGAGAGCGACAGGAGCCCGGTGCCGGCGCTGACAGCGGGGAGTGACGGGGGCTGGAGCCCCACGGGGAGCGGAGTCAGAGGCAGAGCGAGGGCTTGGAGCTGCGACAGCTGGTGAGCTTGAAGCTGCTGCTGTAGGGAATGATGGACAAACATGGAGACACAACAGGGGTATTGTCATTTTGAGTGCACTTGGAGCCCAAAACAAGGGCCTGGACTGGCCAGAGTGTGCCAGCAATCCAGCTTAAACCAGGGACCTCAGGGAGCTTGAGAGCATTGCAGCCTTAGGGTTGCGTGGGAAAAGAGGTTCTCGAGCCCTGCTACTGTGACAACCCCCAAAGACTCAACAGTGTGTCCCCAGCTGGGGACACAGCCCCTATCCCACAGGACATCTGGCCTCAGGCTCTGGCATATCCTAAGGCTGCAGTTAAATCCCTCATAACTCTGACCAAGAGCACTTGGTATTTTCATACCAAATGCCCACTGTGGTTCCTGCTCAAAACCAAAGCTCCTCTCCAGGCACCCTGCTGAGACAGTGCAGGGATCCCTGCAAACCTCACAGCAAACCTGGGTGGAACCAGCCCTGTGCCAGCACAGCCAGCCCAGCCTTGCAGCCTCGTCCCACTGCAACACCAGAGCAGGGGTCCCCTGATGTCCCCAGGTCAAGAATCCACAGCCCAGCTCTGCGTCCTGGCCCTTGGACTGCCACCCCTCCCACCCCAAACTAAAGGTGCATCACGTACACGGATGATGGAGTTCAGTTCTGGCGCCGTGACTTGCTTAGCTCGTTCAATGGCTCCCAAGACTTGCTGCTGATGCTGGCATGGAGAAAACAGAGGAATTTGGGGTCACTTCTAGTGCCACAGGGAAGCAGAACAGGGACCCAGTCCATACAATCAGGCTGGTTACCCCAGAGCTGGAGACACCTGCACACATTTCACCCGAGACAAGGGCCTCACACCCGAGCCTAGGGCAGCAAGGAGCAGGAAGGAAGCACCTTTGTCTCATCCATTTCCTCACCACAGGGTTAAGCAGGTCCCCTCTTACCCCCACCCTGTCCTGCTCTCCACACACCCAGAGATCCTTGGCCAGAAGGCTCCAAGGTGGGCAGTGTCTCTCATCCTGCCACCCTTCACCTACACAGACCCTCTAACAAACAAAACAAGCCCTGAAATCAGCAGCTCTTGGGAAGCTCCTTGGGACACAACCTGGATACCAACTGCAGCAGCAGCTGGGTGTTCCAAACACAGGAAGAAAAAATGGATGTATCATATACTTGAAAAAAAATAAAGAACTGTACTTGCTCCTTGCAGAGCACAAAGTCTTTGAAACACCAGGCTGTCCACTGCATTTCAGCAAGAAGATTTTTCTTTTCATTTTGGCACCAGGACAGGGTTAAGGATTGCACTAAGATGCAAAAGATTTAGCTGGGGCTTAGTTATTAGGCAGCTCCAATCTGATCAGCAAGAGACTTTATCTGTCCTAAGAACAGGTGGGTGGGAAAAACAGAACCTGTGCCTGCTCCAAGCCCAGCAGTAACCCCAAGTAAGAAGCCTCCAACCCCCAAAGGGCCAGGAGAACTGCTGAGAGCTCAGCCTCCATGGGGAGACAGAAAATAAGGCTTTAGAAGTGCTTAATCTCCCCCTTGCCTCAGACAGCAACTCCCAAGCACCCCCTCCCCCAATTAATTTCTCAGGGGAGTGGGAGGAGCCCATCAGCTGCATTAATTAATGAGGCAGAGGAACCAGATCTCCAAGAAGAGCCATATGGAGGTATTTTTTAAGTGTCCTCCCCCGATTAGCACCCAAAGCTCCCACTGCAGACGTGGCTGATGGCTCAGGAGCCATGGGCAGGACAGAGCAGGACCAGCTTTGTCCCCAGCTGCCATAAAAGGGATGGAGGGGCACCCATTACCCACCACACAGAGCTCCAGGAGCCAACACTGCCTTGAAGGGCTGGTCCCCATGCAGGGGCTGAGAGCAAGCAAGAGTTTCCCATCCAGGGGTGGGCAGCTGTGTGTGCTGGAGGGCTGAGACACCTCCTGGCTGCAGAGGGACAGGAGATTCCATGTCAACAGACCCTCGAGCTGGGGAACTCACCTCTTGTGAAAGGTAGGGCAGAACCTGTGCACAAATCCCATTTAGCCTCTTGACAATTTCAGCCTAAAAGGTGGGAGAAATAAGAGAGGAAAGGTCAGGAAGCTCAGGACTGAGCATCCACAGCATCAGCTGCCCCACCTTCCCCCTCCCCTGGCCAGGCCTGAGTCCCCAAATGGCTCTGAGAAAATCCACTCTCCTGGCAGCATCCTGGTGCCATGGGGATCACCTTGTCCCCTGAGGCTCCTCCCTGCATGGTTAAATGTAAGGATGCTGCTGACTGCAAAGAGCAAAGTTTCATTATTCCTCCTCCTCTCCAGGTCCCCAACACTCACTTAAGCAATTGGGAGCAACTACAGAGCAAAGTTACTGCAGACCTGGTGGGGATGTGCTGAATTACATCTGCCATGTGGACACAGACATACACATGGCTGTTCAGCACTCTCAGGCTCCATCCCCCAGCTGAGCTGCTGGACTGGGGCTAGTGGGGGAGACCAGAGGGGCTGGGCAGCTTCCTCACTGCCCTCACACCAGCAGTGCCAATTCCTGAGGTGTTAAACGCTTTTCTCCTGGCAAAGAGTGAAGCTACCAGTCCTTTGCAAATCACTCTCCAAAGGAGTCAAAATAAATACAGAGCAAAAGGGTACAAGCACACACCAAAACCAGCTGAGAGGATCCCAACAGCACCACAGGGAAGCAGATGAGGCTGGAAGACATTCATGGGACAGCAGAGGATTTGTGGCTCAGATTCTTCGACAAGATCCAGGTTTTCCCAGGGAAGCCAGTCTCATGGGCTTAGCAACAAGGGCAATGGGATCAGAAGCACCAAGTGCCTTTGTGAGGAACAGAACTGTGCTAAGAGGCTTAAAACTGAGCCACGACATGCAGCCGACTTTGCGACTGGAGCTGGAGCCAGATAGAGACAGGCTCAGAGGAGGCTCATGTTGTTAACACCACAGGTAATTAGTCACTGGGGATAATTAACAACTTAACCACCAGTGAGGGTAATGAGCAAACTTATCCAGGTTGCCACAGAGTCTCCAAGCCACAGCTCCAGCCCCTTCCTGGTGCTCAAATACCTGTTGAGGCCCTGGGGAGAACCACAGGGTGCCCAGAGCCCAGGATGGGAGCCCACAGGCCAGCACCGTGATCCTGAGAGGTGGGGGTGCCTGAATTTCAAAGGCAACTCTGATATTTTACAGGCTGATGGCATTTCTAGTTCCTGAAACTCAGCTGATGTGACAGAGGGCAAAGCAGAGCAGACAATGCACCTTCCCCAGGAATTACAGCACTTGAGGATGCTTTTCCCCCTACCTGTTTGTGCATTTCAATATTCAGCCCGTAGGACATCTCATAGTACTGTAGAGCAGGAGAGAAGAGAGAAAAAACAAATTGTAAGTCAAGTCTCTGCCAGGTAAGTGCTGGGAACCACCACTGCATTCCTGGCAGGGTTTTCTACAAAGGCTGGGCAAGGCAGGAGAGCAGAGGCAAACACCAGGAAACAAAGACAGAAGGAGGCAAGCACAGAGACCCCCTCCAGGTGCTCCCTGCCCACCCTATTCCAGACCTGGAGACTTGCTCCACAGAACTCCCTTCACAGACACCTTTCCACAGTCTGCACTGAGGTGAGAGTGACTGATGCTGTGTCAAACCTGGAAAAAGGCTCAGGGCTCCAGACTTCCCTAAGCACAGCCAGGAGAGAGGCAACCTGGCTCTGTGAGCTTTGCCTGGCCAGTATCCTAAAGCCCACATGACTGCTTCAGCAGCAAATGGGAGAGATCACAACTGGACTTCATCTAGCAAGTAACACATCCAGCTACACACAGCTCCAGCTGTTTAGGAAGGAGTTATGTGGAAACTTCCCCCCACCACACACAAAAACAATCCACCCAGAAAACCCCTGCACAGCAGCAACAGGCAGCTACAGACAATCTATTGGCAGAGGCAGCTAATTCCTGACCCCTGGAAGACGCTGTTATAAGGCTGGTGTTTTGAGAGTTTAGAAACCTCCTCCTGCAGCCTGCAATCCCGATTCCTCCAAAGGGAAAAGAACAATCCACATCTGTGCTCATTTAATTGAGGATCACTGGCATCCTGGTACCGACGCCACAAGGCAATGAAGCGCCCGGCTTGGTTCGGAATGATCTCAGCCTGCTGCGGGCTCTCGAGGCTTCTTTGCATTCTGAAGACCGAGCAGGAAGCAGGAGCCCGTCCCCCAAGCTGCCAATTGTGACTTATTCAAAAATCAGAGCAGCTGTAGCAGCTTCGCACATTCTCAGGAACCCTCCTCTTGGCTCCCCGTGACAGGGAGCGGCAGCAGCTCCAGCTCAGCCACGCAGACAAGGCAGGAGCTGCTGTGCCTGCAGAGCCTCCAGCGCTGCGCCATGAGGAGCAGCCCTTCCCCTCTGCTGCTGACAGCAACCTGAATCAATTCTGGTGACTGCCAGCATTAAGGGAAAAAAAAAAAATGTATCTTGGCCACTGCTGGAGATGAGGGTTTCCATGCAGACTGAGAGGCACAGGAAGCAATTGTTTACCAGTGAGAAGAGGGCAGGCTTCCCCATTAACACACCAGGAAAACTGTGACCTCTTCTCCTTATCCCCAGCCCCAAGCACACCTTGCTCCCCACAGCCTCAGAGTCTGGCCACAAGGGCAGTAGAGAAAGATGAAGGGGCCAGCTAGCTCCCTTATTTCTGATTTTTTAAGTCTTAACTCTGCTCTGAAGAGCTGCTCTATTAATTTCTACATCTTATCTCTTCTTTCCAGGGCAAGTGCAGCAGCTGGCAAGCAGGAACCAGCTCTCATGGACAATATTGCAGCCTCCTGTTAACTCCATGATAGGAAAGGAAGAGACCACAGCCCTGCCTGGCATCCCTCCCCTCTGCTACAAGGGCTCCAGAGGCATTAGCTGGCAGGCAAACCCTCACCCTTCTCACCAGAACATGGCTGTTTCCTGGCAGATTTCTCCTTGGAAAGCCACAGCTAAGCCTGCTGCCCACACGTGGCACCATTTCTCATGCCTTTACGAGGCACTGCCCTAGGGCTTGCACACCCTGTGCTGGGACACACGTGCCAGCATTCAGCACCATGGCTCAGCAAGGTTGCGGGGTCACCAGAAGGTGCACAGGGTTTCAGAAGCTGATGGCTGCTTCTAACTCACACATGGCTGGTGGGGTTTCCCAGTTTCATGACTTCTCAGAGCACTGCTTTGTCTCTCACTGGCCATGACCTCCCTAGAGTCCCCAAACACCTGCACATCAGCACCTTCTCAGGTGTGTAAGAGCTGTCACTTCCTTTAGGCACAGGGAGCCAGGCCATCAAGCAATCACCCAACCGAGCCCCATTTTCTACATCAAAAAACTCCCTGCCACCGTGCATTTCAACAATCCCCTGCATGCAGCCACCACACAACAGCGCCATTTTCAGAAAAAAGCCAATTCCAGCCCTGCTGAGAGCCCTGGAGCTCTGTAGGGCGTGGGATCCCTGCCAGGCAGAGCCCAGGCTCGGGCACCTGCTGGTGTTGCCACCCACACACTCTGCTCTGGCTGCCGGGCTGGTCCTTACCATGACGTAGTGACGCTGCATCTCCGATTTCTCGCTGGCTAGTTTGTCACATTCCAACTTCAAGCTGAAAAGCCAGAAAACAGTAAGAAAACCACAAACAGGAGGTGAGAGAGTTGATCGCCACAGAGCAGCTGCTTCCTGCACGGCCTCATCCTGGCCAGGCTGGATTCTTGGACATCACTATCTGGACTTCAGGGGGTGGCCAGAGCCCAGACAGGCTGTGCTGTGCTCACAGTAGTGACCGCACAGAGCCTGCTTCCACTTTCTCAGCTGAAGTCTCCCCAGCACACACTCAGGAAAAGGACACAAGGCTATCCACCAGCAGAACACTGACCTCCCTCAGGCAAATCCATTCCACAGGAAGCAGAATGCTGGGGAGAAGCAGAGTTGGCTGCCCAGGGAGGGGTTTGCCTTTCCTCAACAGATCGCTGGCAGCTGGGGACAGATTCTGGCATAGAACCTGTCTGCAGCACTCAAGAGATGTTCCAATACAACATCAAAACCAAAGCCAGACCCACTTCTGGATGGGGGCGGGGGGGAGGCCCAAGTGCAGCACATCCCTCCAGAAGCAAGGATTTTTCCTCTCTCCTAGATTCTTCACACCCTTCAGAGAAAGTGCCGCTGCTCCCAGTGTTTTATGAGACTCCAACTCACCAGCCGAGCAACTGCAGCCAGCATGTGCTGTGGTTTTATGTTTCAAACAAGAAACAGCTTCACCTACACAAAACCTGCTCCTTCTTGAGCAGATTAAGTCCAAGGGGGTGGAGCAGCGTGGGGGGAAAGCTTCCCTTTCAGCAGGAACGTTCCTTGGGCTGCCCTACTCCCCTGATGGCACTGCCAAGGCACAGAGACACCAGGAAATGGCCACTTCCCAGCAGTTTTTCTGCCTGCTCCTGCCAGAATGACACCACCACAAACTTACAACCTGCCTGCAGGCAGAGCCTGGGCTAGGGGACACTGCAGCCACATGGCACCAATGCACACACCAAAAGCAGAGCCAGGCCGAGCAGAGGGCATCACCCAGACCACTTCAACCAAAGGGCTTCATGTTTATGTCAGACACACACACATGCAAAGCAACAGATTGTCTCAGGCCAGCATTTAGGTCAGCAGCACTATTTACACACATACACACAGAAAAGTAAAAGCTTTTGGATTTAAGTGCTCCCTGCAGCATTTGCAGTCCAGGAATGGCAGCCAGCAAAAAAAAAAAAAAACTGAGGAAAACTCCCAGCAAGAGGCAGGAGGCCTGGCAAGTGTCTGTGCAGTCCTGGCTGAGCAGCACTCGGAGGAAAGACTTTGGCTGGAGCAGGGAATGGGCGTTCTCCTCGCTGGGCTCCCATGTGGACACGACCAACGCCGTGCTCGAGTTCCTCCTCCAGCCAAAGGTGTCCCAAGCTACGCCACTGGGTCGCCCTCCCCATATTCTCATCCAGTCCCCAGAATGAAGCAACGAGCAGAAGAATCAGAGCGATTCCCGTGCATCGGCTGCGGGAGAGCCCCAGGCCCGGGGGAGCACATACCTGTGGTACTGGGCCTGCAGCAGCTGGAACTCGTCCTTGATGCGGTCGCAGGAGTCGGAGGTCGTGAACTTCAGCTGCTGAGGCAGGTGAGAGGAGCCCTTGAACAACAGGAGACAGCGCTGGGGCCGGAGCCGGTGGCCGCCTGGCCGCCGGGCCCCCCCCACCCCGAGCCCTCCCCGCTCTCGCCGCCCCGGGGGCCGAGTCCCCGCCGGGGGCACCCCCGGGGCCCAGCGCCCGTGCCCGGGACGCGCCCAAGGTCACCCGTGGGGCCCCTTCCCAGGTGCCGCCTGCGGCCCC
>VWZS01007399.1:837109-889381 GCA_013397075.1 Rhabdornis inornatus | reverse complement strand
AGCCGTGCGGGGCGGCCGCCTCATTGGCTGCCCTTTGTTTGATTTTGTGATGCGTTCGCTGTCAAAATGGGTTTTGACACAACCAGGAACTAAGTAGCTGAAATTCCTGGTTTGTGAAGGCGGGCACGTACAGGGGCGCGTGAAATTTGTCTGGAGGAAACGATACTCGGGAGTGTGCTGGCCTTCGTTAGCGTGTGGAAATCCGCTGGTGGAGTTGGTGCTTTTCAGGATTGTGGGTGAACTCCTGGGCCTTGGGTGAACGTCTGCGGAAAAACTGGCCTGCAGCTCCTAAACCACAGAGTTTCCCCTGGGGCAAGAGCTGGGAGAGGCAGCAGGGCTGGGAGCGCGGTGTGGTGATTCTGGAAGGGGACGAGGCTGTGGCACTGCACGAGTTGTGTGCTGGGTGAGGAGATGCCGGTGGTGGTCAGAGGTGGAGATCACCTGTGCAGCCGTAAGAATTTAGGTCTTCGGGTAGTGTTCCCTGTGCAGATGGGTAACTGTGCCGTCTTTAGATGAGTGTAGAGGGTTGGGTAATCAGTTGCAAACTGAGACCTGCAGGCATGTACCTCCATCAGCAGTGAGTTTGATGTTCATGCACAGGTAGCCCCCAAATTTAAACTTAAGTTTCTTCATGTGTGCTGTGATTTAGCCTTGCTTGTGTCTCAGATATATCCTGCTTTGTGTCTTGAATTATTATTAATATTGAATTATTATCTTGACATGAAATCTGAAGCAGATCTGATGGATCTGTTGACAAGCCATTAAGGTCCAGCTGAAGAAGGAGGCTGACCCTTGTGGAAAAAAAAACCAAAAAACCACTTTGCAGAAGTGGGGGGAGGCTGCTTGTGCCCAGCCTCTTGGAGGACACCAACATTGGTGCCTGGTGATAACTGACAAGTAAAGGTCGGGGCTTCCCTTCTCACCCTGAATCCTTCACAATTAATGTATTGTTATTTTTTATGTGAAAAGTAAAATCAAGGGCTTCACATTTCTGCTCTTTGGAGATGCTGTGGCAGTTTCTGCAAGGCTTCTTGGAGAGGAGGGAAGGTGTCCCTCACTCTCATGCTTCCCTAAAAGCAGTCCCACAGAAGCAGCTGTGTCAAAATAGGTTGTCGCTATAGGATAGATCTGGGTTAAGAAGATCCCACTGGATCTAAAGATTTCACTTTAGAAATAATTCAAATTGCTCAAGAATCCTTTCTGCTTTTCTAAAAGATACAGATTCAGCATCAGATTGAAAAAACCATATAGAAGGTGGTTATTATTGGATAAGTAACACTCCTAGGTGTAGACAGTGTTTGCAGGATGCTGTTCACTGGACACAGCACACTGCCCACCTTCAGCTGGCACAGGTAACCTGTGTTCTCTCTCCTTGGTGTAACTGCTGCTTGCAGGGATTTCTTCTGTGTTGCTCCTGTTCTATGGAGTTCTTATATTTACAAGTATTAATGATTGACTTTAGTGAGAGGGCTTTCCCAAAATCTCCAAAATTTTGAGTGTGTGGAGGGAGTTTCCACCTTGTAGAATTTTTCTTGTCACTACATCTGGTGACAGTTACTTTGTTGAAGCCTGAAACAGGAAATTGAGGTGAAGAATAACATTGCTAATCAATGATGAACCTGTTAATAAGAAATTCAGGGTGTTGGACATTGCCATCTGGTACAAGGCAGTAATTTGTCTTTTTACTTGGTGGGGAAGATATTTTGTACAAAAATTACTTGTGATTAAGCATGGGATACTGTTGACTGAGCAATGTATTTACAAGAGCCCATGAGGTACTGGGGGACCATTAGGAAGTTACTGTAAACTGCTGCTTTCACATGTTGGCAGAAGAAGTGGGGAATTCAGATTATCTCCTGTCATATTAAAAAAAGGTTTTGTGCCCTGAGAGTCATAGCTTGTAGCCTGCTGGTGCTGTGCCTCAAGGAAAGCAAAAGGCACCTCTAAAAAACAAACAAACAAACCAAAAACCCACCACCAATAACCAAAACCAACCCCCAAACCAAAAAAGGATGGTGATGGAGTGACAGGAAGAATCTGTGTTTGAACTCTTTAGTTCTGAAGCAACCAAAGGTCTGGTGTTGAGGTTTCTCTTTTATTTTCGTTGTTGAAATGCTTTGAAGCACCACCTTTTTTTTTTTCTCCCTCTCAGTTTTGGTCACTGTGGTAAAAGACAAGGAAGTATTTCTCACCACGCTGACAGAAACCACAAAAGATCTCAGTTTCCGGTTTTCCCCCACTTTGGGTGCACCTTTGTATTCAAGATGGAGATAGTTTGCTGCATATTGATAGTGTCTACAGTGTTAATTTCTGGCTGTGCTGACGTGATTTCTGTCAGTTCTTGCTGTTCGTTTCAAACATTCTCCTTCTAGTTAGGTGCTTGTTGCTTTTATCTGAGCATTTTTATTTGTTTGCCTTTTAGCCTACCAAGATAAAATGAGTATCTACATGCGAGTAGTAATTGTGTATTGGGATGAATGAGATCATGTCTGAATCCATCTCTCCCTTGGTGTGAGGAGGATCTGGTGGTGCCTGTGGGGAGAGCCAGGGCTCTGCCAGTATTTAATACAGGTCAAAAGGATTTGTATCACTGATGTGATACATTTTGAATTTTTGGTCTTGGTAGTCAGGTGAGCTGGGCTGCTGTGTTAGAGGTGTGGGGTTTTTATCATAATGATGGTAGATTTTAGAAGATTGTACAAAAGCACTCCACAGAAATGTAGTGGTGTCCGTTTAGGCTGATGAAGTGTGGAGTTAAGCTCATCCTAAGTGGGACCTGGCCTGTGTGTCCTCTCCACAAAGGTCTGTGTGCATGGGGCAGATGTCACTGGGGATGTCCCAGTTGAATTGTGAATTTACCAAGCCTCTGTAACTGCGTGGATGCTGTCTGATGGCGTTTTCCTCTCCTTTTCACTGTGTTAGAAAGTTCCCACTGTCCTTTGGTATCATCTGGTGGCCTTTACATGCTGAATGACACTGCTGTGGGGCCATAAATGTGGGAGTGGAAGGACCTGCCCGAGTGACGGTGCAGGAAGCCGGCGCTGGAAGGGCTGCCCTGTACTGTGTCCTGCCCTCCCATCTGCTCCCGGGCCCAGCAGTAAAACCTGGGACAGAAGGAAGAGAAGGAAGCAGTGGCCTTGCTGAGCAGGCTGCAGCCCGTGGGGACCCAGGCACGGCACCGACAGCTGGGAGCAGTGGCCTACTCTGCTCTCCCTGCCAGACGCCATTTTTAACTCCCTCGGATCCAGAGCAGGATCGCAGGAATCCTGCCACACTCAGGGTTGTGGGTTCAGCCCTGAGGAGCAAACCTCTACACAGCAGTTTGGGATACAAGGCAGATGTGCTGCCTGGGTTGTTCATGTCAGATGGATCAGCAAAGAGTTTCTTGAGCTCTGTTCTCCTTTAGAGTTGATTTATTTTTTTCCTGTTGTGTTTGGTTCTTTCCTGTGAAAAGACATGTCATGTATAAGGCAAAGAGCATTTTGTGCTAAATTAGAGCAAAAGAAAATTTGCTGTTTACTGGGGTTCTCCTAGCCACTCACTGCTGTCAGGGTCTGTAGCACTTTGCTGGCTTGAGAGTGTGTCCAGGCCCTTCCTGGCTGGTTGTAGCATCTTGTTGGAGTATCTGGGAATAGGTCAGGTGTGACGGGCAAGGGCCTCTTGACGCAGGACGTGTGGGAGTGGCTGTAACGTGAGATTTGGAATAAGTACCAGAACTCCTTTTGAAGGCTGCTGGAAAGGACAAGGTGTCTTCATTCCACGCTGCCGGGTTCGTAGCGGGGATGAACAATCCAGGCTGTCTTTTACCAGGCTGGGAAGTGACAAAAAGGGGGTTGGGAGTTGTGTGTGCTTGGATGTAGTGATAGGAGCTTTCATCTGTCGTGGGCTTTGCTCCTGGTGGCTCCTAACTTGCTCTCTTGCATCCTGTAGGCACTGGGGAGAGTGGGAAAAGCACGTTCATTAAGCAAATGCGTATAATTCATGGCTCAGGCTACTCTGAAGAGGACAAAAAAGGCTTCACCAAGCTGGTGTACCAAAACATCTTCACTGCCATGCAGTCTATGATAAGAGCCATGGAAACGCTGAAGATTCTGTACAAATATGAACAGAACAAGGTAAGTTTATCAGTCTTTGCAAGTCTTTAGTCAGTGAGGATTTTGAGTTCTTGTTTCTGTCTTTCTGCATTGCATCTTCAACCTCCTTTAACTCTTTTCTATAAACTTCTTATGACATTTTCTTGATACCCAACTCCTTTTACTTGGTTGTGTTATGGGATAGAGCAACTTTGCATGGTTGGTGCACTGGTGTGCTTAGTGAGTGGTGGGAGCAAGGGACTGGGATATGATGGAAGGGATAGGAGGAGTGGTTTTTTTACTCATATCAAGGATTCAGGGTTTTAAATGTGTCAGCGATTTCTTTGCATGTGTTGCTGTTCTTATTGTAACTTGGAGCTGGCAAAATACACGCTGGACCCAAAAGACCAGACCTATGCTGGTAGTTACTCCTGTTTCTGCAATCCTTCTGTTTTTCTGATAGCTACAGACAAAGGGTACAAACCTTCCTTGAAGAATTTTGGTCTCAACCACAGAAACATACTGATTTTGGGACCAAGAATTAATTTCAGGCAGATCTGATCTAAATTATTTTATCTTTTTGAGGGGGAGAACAGTGAGAATGAGGGCATGCCAGGAAAAAATATTTTTTTTTTAGCATATTTTGCTTTTTAAATGCTTAGTATCCTTAATATTTTGAAGTTGTATTTTATCTGATCTGTCGCACAGTGTCTTGGAGCTAATTTTGAATAATTGTTTGTAGGGTGTGGATGGTGCCCCTTTCCTGTCTGTGGTGAGAATAGGCAGAGTGTGAGAAAGCTTTGCCTATGCTTTATGTGAGGCATGGTGGAGGGGTTCTGATAAATAAAATATGCCAACTTTTGCTTACTATAACTTGTGCAGAACTTCACTTTGGTTTTTATTTATTGGGGGTACTGGCAAAACCTCCTTGGTGTGGATAATCACCTCATAGATACCACAGGCTGTGGTAGTTTCTGTAGTCCTTCCTTTGCTTAGCCATTGTAGGGTGGGTGTTTTTATGCTCCCCAGTTTTGTTTTTTCTTTACTTTTTCTCTCTTTTCTTCTTCTTTTCAATCTCCAGGCCAATGCAGTTCTGATCCGAGAAGTGGATGTAGAAAAGGTCATGACATTTGAGCAGCCATATGTAAGTGCAATTAAAACATTGTGGAATGACCCTGGAATACAAGAGTGTTATGACAGAAGAAGAGAATATCAGCTTTCTGACTCAGCTAAATAGTGAGTATATAATCACTGTGGTGGGAGTGATGGTCTAAGAAATTATACCCGTCCACATTTTTTTATTGAAGTTCTGAGTTTGTTTCCTTATCATTTGCTGCTTTTCCTGAGAGTACGAGGTGTTTTGGTGGGTGTTAAAGGGTGTTCATACATCTGCTTCAGGATATACCTGAGGCCTGAATCTCCACATTATTCCATCTGTATTTATGCTGCCTCTTGGGCAGCAGGAGTGCTGCTCTTTATCTTCAGGTTTGTCTTTGGCCTACGTGTGTAAATGGATGTGTAACTCACATTTTATTAATTACAAATCAGTTAAGTTTGGCGATGTACAGAGGATATTTTACATTTATAAGTAAATAAGTGTATGTTTCTGCATTTATAAGTAGAAAAGTCTCAAGACTCATCAGAAGATGAGACTTGATCCTGAAACATAAAGCATCTGCTGTGGTTAAACTCCCTCTGTAGTAAAGATACAACTCCTATAAAGAGTTGCTGAAGTTGTTATTAGTGTATCTGTTTATCCTCCAAGGAGGCTGGCTGGTGAATTACTGTTCCCCAAAAACATTTTCTGTTCGTTTTCCACACCATATTTAAAATAATTCAGACAACTTCTGCTTTTCTCATTATCCTACGGAAAGACTTCATGTAGCAGTTTTTATATCTATATATTTATGTGCTGCAACCTAAGGTAGTTTTTCCTTTTTTCTTTGTTATTTTTTTTCCACTGTCCTGCTTGCAGCTATCTCAGCGATGTGGATCGTATTGCTACCCCAGGATATCTACCAACTCAGCAAGATGTGCTACGGGTTCGAGTCCCTACAACCGGGATCATAGAGTACCCCTTTGACCTAGAGAATATTATCTTCAGGTACTGGAGGTGTCTTCATGTTACAGCTCAACTGAGGCAGCAGGGAAATGGTTTCAGGAAGGAGAAGTTTGGGTTGCTTTAGTGTGTCCTGGTGGTTTGAGTGGATGTGTGATGGGTGGTCCTCTAATTGGGCTGGTCTGATGTTTTGGCTGTTAGAAAACTGAATCTGCTTTTGAATCAGTGACACTTCAAACCCAGGGAACCATCTTGGTGTCCTTCCTAGGAAGGATTGCACTGCTGCCATATCAGGCTGAAAGTGTGGCTTGTGGGGCAGCTGAGGGATGTGTTGAGAGCTGGAGTCACCAAGGGCTGACACATTTTGTGCAGAAATACTTCCCTGTACCCAGCACCTGCCTTGAGAGCTGGTTTTCTGTGCCTACCTTGTGCTCTCAGGGTGGCACCAAAACTTGCTGCCTGTGCTGCTGCAGCAGCAGGTGGTCTTTGCAGGCTTAAGCCAGCAATTGAGCCTGGCATGACTAGGCTGAACACAGCAATATTCCTGTTTCTCTCTTATGCTTGGTGCTCTCTGCCCTTCCCCACCACAGTGTGGCCTTGCCAGAGAGGAATAAAGAAACCTGCATCCTCTCTCTTAAACCATTTGGTTACAGAAATGCAGAAGTCTCCTCTCCTGTTCTGTTTTGCTGACCTAGGGAATAGGTGTAGGATTTTATCAAAGGTGAACCACATGTGTGGCACTTCAGGTGATTGCCAGAGTAACTTTAGTGTACTGTACAGGTGGGGCTTGAAACGGAGAGGCTGAAGTGTGTGACTGTTAAACAGCACATTCCAACAAAAGTGTAACAACTAAAGAAATATTTGGGTGGGGGAGAAGCTTTGAGGCAAGCAGGTGCTTTAAAAATAAAAATAGTTTGCTCATGTGACAGAGCACAGTTTTGAAGGACTTGTCTTTTCAGACTCAGGGCTCCTGCTGAGCAAACCAGAGCAGAATGCAACAAAAACGGTAAAGGGTAAATTTGGCATCACTCACCTGTGGCCATTCTTTCAGTTTGGTGTATTTCTGGACCAGGGTATTTTGTAAACTTGCTGGTTTTGTTAACAGGCTGGTAACAGTCACATCCCCGTGCTAGATTAACTGAAATGGTAAAGAACCAAATTAATTCTCATTGTTTGCTGGTCCTTTGCATTCAAAGAACTGCAGCTACCTCTGTGATACTCTATGTACTTCTCTTCCTTAGAATGGTGGATGTTGGAGGTCAAAGGTCAGAACGAAGGAAGTGGATCCATTGCTTTGAAAATGTGACTTCCATCATGTTTTTAGTAGCACTTAGTGAATATGACCAAGTTCTGGTGGAATCGGATAATGAGGTGAGCCAAAAATGGGAACTCTGAAGAAGGGAGGAATGTCTTTGTAGTATCTTGAAGGCTGGTACCCAGGTGCTTGGTGCCAAGTTGGATTAGCTACTATTATTGGTTTTGGCCTTCAATTCCTGTTGCAAAGGGAACATGAGCCTCGATGGGTCATGATGTCCCTGAGGATGGAAAAGGCAGAGGGCATTCAATTCATCTGGACCTCTCAAGTGAAAAATGAAATTATCTGAAGTTGCAGAGTCCCTTGTGCCATGGAAGGCACTGTGCAAGCGCTCCCAAATCACTCCTTCCCCTTCCTGCACTGGGTTACTTCAGGCTTTGCTGTCTTGTGAGGTGGTGACTGGACTCTTTGGAGGTGCAAATCTGAATTTTGGCACTTGCTAATAGATTAAAAACCTGCTATTAGATAACAATAGTTGCTCTTTTTCTAGTAGACAAAATATGCTCACAAAGTATCATTGGACAGGCCTCTCACATGACTGTTGAAGCATAAAATGACTTTTAAGTCTTTTGATGTGAAAGGCTTGGCAAGTAAATGAAGCTTTTGCATTTCCTTTCCATTACTGATCCAGCCTGAACCAGAATCTACCTGGGGCCAAAGTATTTAGTGTATAATGTTTGAGATGCTGAATTACTACAGATCTGAGTGGATGTGCAGGCAGCAGAAAGGCATTTTAGTGCTCCTCTGTGAAAACAGGGCTTTCTTTTTCTGATTTCAGAACCGGATGGAAGAGAGTAAAGCTCTCTTTCGAACCATTATAACTTATCCGTGGTTCCAAAACTCTTCTGTTATCCTCTTTCTCAACAAGAAAGATTTGTTGGAAGACAAGATCCTGTATTCCCACCTTGTTGACTATTTCCCAGAGTTTGATGGTGAGTGGCTTTAAAGAGGGAATACTTGATGGGGTGGAGGTGATTTGGTTAAAACTTACTTGTTTTTTAAAGAACACTCAGATCTAGAAGTGGAGAAAACAACATTAATTGGAGAAGGAATGCCTACAGCAATAAGAAAACATCACAAAAATATCTTAATCATGCATAGACAACTGGAATCTGATAGGATGATCAAATAATGAGCCTCTCCTAAATGAAGAATTACCCCCTCCAATATGCACTGCAAAGTATTAAATAATGGAAGTCTAACTAGTACATATAACCAGTTTCATAAACATGCCAGTTTATTGGACCTTTTAACCCTATAGTCAAGAGGTGGCTTGAGTATTTATTTTGAGGAACCGACCGGTCAAATATCCAAGTTGTTCAAATGATGGTGCTAAAAAATCTTCCTGCAGCTTGAAATTCTTATTAGCGTGCCTTCTGCTGTTGTGGGAAAATAATATCTATGTGAAACAGAGAATTTCCCATCTGAAACAAAACTCCTTAGCCAAAATATTATCTCGGGCTCTTCAGTTGAGTGCATTTAAAGCTGGCTGGTAACACATCTGTATGGGCTGAAAATAAAATCAAAGTGGTGGAGAATGAGATCAGGCAACACTTTGCTGGCCATGCTCTCGTGTATTAATTCTGTAATTATTTGCTTAAAAAATATGAGATAAAGGAAGAATTACCATTTTGCAAACAGCTTTCATCTTTTAGAGGACTGATGAAATTGCTCTTGGTTACTTGTCCTCCCACATCTGCAGTTCCTGCTTGGAGCTCTGGTGGGAACAAATTTTTCCAGCAGGCTGGGAATGGCTGAAGAACTGCTGCCCAAACAGTGCCTACTTCAAATGGAGTTTAACAGCTGGAGACAGATCCCAGCTTCCAGGGGTGTTGTGTACTTCCATTTTTTCCTACAAGTAGCTCCTTCAGGCATGCTGCTGGCCTGTAAGTGGGAGGTTGCCCATCAGATTTCCTCTCAAGTGATGATACTTGCCATGCAACAACAGCTGTCCTGTGAAGGAAATTGCAGTAGGTGACTCTTTTCTGGGGACCTGTCAGCAATGTGAATTAAAACCTGGCCAAAATTCCCATTTTTAGCTCCTGTGAGGTGACCAGATGGATCAGACTGGCTGTATTTTTGACTGGCAATAACACTTGTTTCCAAAATACACACTTGTGTCTCTCAGCCTGTGACATCCACCTGTGTATTAGGAAGAAATTTGCACCCCATCTCCATGGGAGAGCATTTAGTGGTGTCTGTCCAGCATCTGCCACCATTAGCCAGTGGATGCTCCCAGCCAGGGTTGTTCCAAGGTCTGAATTCTAAAGCAGGGTCTGAACTTGACCCAGTGCCCTTGTGGGATTTGGTTAGACAGCTGAAAAGCATAAGACACTTCAGCTCTTGGAACATTTATCCCATAAACGATCTTAATTTCTTCTTTAAAGCTCTGTAACACATAAGAGAAAGTGCTGTTGGATCAGTTGATGGATCTGGGGGATGCATGAGAGTGAATCCATTCACTGGTGTCTCTGTTTGCTGCAGGCCCACAGAGGGATGCACAGGCAGCCCGTGAGTTCATCCTCAAGATGTTTGTGGATTTAAATCCCGACAGTGATAAAATCATCTATTCCCATTTCACATGTGCCACAGACACAGAAAACATCCGTTTCGTCTTTGCAGCTGTCAAGGACACCATCCTACAGCTCAACCTGAAGGAGTACAACCTGGTTTGACCTGCTCTGCTCTTGCCCCTTGAGAGGCTTCTTTGTGAAGAAAAGACAAAAAAAATGAAATTTTAAATATGACAGGAAAAAAAAAAAGTTTTAATTTTTGATGATGTAATGATTGCAAATTGTCTGATCTGTGGAGTGGCAAGTGCTCGGTGTTATCCTGGAGTCTCATGTCTCTGTCCACAGAGTAGTTGATTTCATATTTTTAACAAATTGCTTTTATGTCACAGTTAACGGGGATATGCCTCATTTCTTCAGCACCTTGCTTACTTCTTAATTTTTGCCAAGCGCTAAGGCAGCCTCATCTTGATCTTTCCTTTGTTGCTAAGCCACGTTTTTTTTGGTTTTTTTTCCCCCTTTAATTCCCATGGTATATGTAGAAAAAAACAAAAATCCCCAACACTTTCCAGCTGAGATTGTGAATTCACTGGACTGTGGGAGTGCAGAATGCTACTGGTCCCTTTGCCTTGTGCTATAGGGTGCCTCTGGTGTAATTTGCTTATCCTGCTTCCTTCCCCTCCTTCTTTCCCTTCCCTTCCCCAGGACACGCTCCATGGTTCACTGTGATGAAATGTTGGGGAGGAGCGATTGCTCTCCAACTATTGTGCAAAAAAAAAAAAAGAAAAAGGCAAAACAAACAAACAAAAAGAAGCCATCACTTTTCCATTCTTTATATGTTCTGAGTAATTTTTTGTTATCAATTATGAAAGGTATGGAGACTGTGATTTTTTTTTTTTTAAATTATTGATGTTCTATACATAGTTTGCTATGTGTTGCTGTATTTTGTTCATGGACTACAAATGATGGAAGCTCTTGGAGCAGTAGCTGCTGAGCCTGGGGAAGTGCCTGACTGTAATTGTTCTTTTTATTATTTTTATTTTTATTTCATTTTTATTTCTTTTTTTTTTTCTTTTTCCCACACACATAAACACATCCCACCCACACCACAAGCGCGTGGCCGTGTGTGCACAAGGCTCAGTCTGCAGAGAGGAACTGTTTTGTTGGGTAGAGTTTTTGACATCAATGAGCAACTTCTCTATGCAGCAGTTACCAAAAGCACACTGAGTAGTTGTGGCATTCGAACATCAGACTTTGCCTGGATTGAAAACCTTAGTCTTGTGCCATCCTCTAGGTCTTTTCTTGCTGCCTAGTAGCAATCAACCCTTGTTTTATTGCATTTTGTGCCAGTGTGTGAATGACTTTGTAAGAATTCCTCAGCCTTGTCCAGCTTGCAGAGTTTCAGAGAGGACCAGAGTTGGAGGGTGACAGGCTCTGGTAGGATTCTTACTTGGGGAGATTGAGGATAGCTCTTGGGGGGAGCAGCGGTTCTGTCTCTCCTGTTCATGCATTCCCCTGAGGCACACTCTGCTGTGTCCCTCTTTGGAGGAGTATGAGATCCTCTTTGGAAGACTTGCACACATCCTTGCTGCAGGGTGCCTGTGAACATTGTGTCAGCAGTGGTTAATTGTTAGCAGTGGCTGCTGCAGAATCCAGAGAGCCCTGCCCTGGCTGCGCTTGGTGCAGCAGAAGAGGAGAAGAGAGGCAGCAGCACTTGCTGGAAGGCAGAGTGGATGTAGTTCTGGGTTCTGAACACCACCTGAATCTCCACTGAGCAGGAGGAGATGAAGCCTTTGCACATAGGAGAGCTTTATTTTCCAGGAGCTGAGGCAAGTCAAGGTGCTGAAGGGCTGCTGCCAGCCTGGGAGGAAGAAGTGCATTGGCAAGGCAGGGAGAGAGAGAGTGGGAAGCAGGAGATGTGAGCCACGCCTGGACGTGTGTCAGTCAGCCATCACTGATGCTTCTGTTTCAATTCCAACAAGTAGCATTGGGTCCAAATTCTCTGGATCAACCAGATTGCCCCTTTGAAGGCTGCCAGTAGAAAAAAGACTAAATGAGCTGCACTGTTGAAGGGGGCTGTTGATATTTTGTCTCTTTTGTAGACAGAGCACTACATCAGTGTTTTGCACAACATTGTAAGAGTAAATCTAACTATCTGAGATGCTTAAAATGCTTTGATCTAGAACACTAAACTATGGAGGGACATAATTTTGAATAATTATGTTGATAGGTCCCTCATTTTCCAGAGTAGCCGAGGAAAGCTTCTGTGTGCTCAGAGCACTACAGAGCAAAGCAAGCTCAGCTCCAAGTGATTACAGAGCTAAAGTTGGAACAGTAGCCATGGGACCAACAGTTGAAGAGCCAGTCTGAGTGGTGATGCTGAGGGAAACGTAGCATCTCTTTAGACTAGCCATGCTCTGGACTGCATTTAACCCTTGGGAGGAATGAGAGGGATTCCCATGTGTCAGACAGCTTTGCATCAATTTTACTGCTTTTTTGTTTTTCATCTTTATGCCAAATTGATCCAGTTTGTAGAAATTGTCTTATAAAGAGGAATTTATAATCATGTATTCTAAGTGCTGTTCCTCTGAAGCAGACGGCAGCACCAGCCTCTTCCGCTTCTGTGATCCTTTTGTAAATGGTTCACACTACAGCTGTTGCCAGCAATGAGCCTGGCACTGAGATACACAGGTTCTTGGAAAATAACTTCCCAGAAGTTTCTCTTTTCCAAGGTGAATGATGGTGGTACTGCCACTTGAATCAGAAACTTTTTTCGTCTTGTTTTGTACCTTCCCCTTTCTTTAAGAGCTGCTGCCCTGGCACGGGAGGAGGGATCTTGGCATCTGTCTCTTGCAGATTGACTCTGCATCGTGGCAGGCAACTGTGGGAGGCTGTGGGCACAAAGATTTAGGGAATGTGCTGTACCTTGTGGGGCACCTGCTTGGGGTAGCTGTTGGCCTGAGAACTGGCTCAGGGAGGGAAGGGAAGGGCCGAGCGTTGCTCAATGGCTCTTGTTGAGTTCCTGAAGCCTCCTCCTGGATTGGGGTAGGAATGGGTCAGACCTGTACACGTCACCTGGAGTTGTCTGTGACTGTATCCTGTGTGAGAAGATACCAGTGTTAGCACGTGCTTTCCTTAGTAAGCAGCTGCTTGTGTGCCTCCAGCTTGGCCAGTGAAGTGTTCCTGCAGAACTGGCTCCTGTTTCTGTTGGCTGGCAAATGCCTGCCCTAGCGAAAGTGCCAAACCTTAAAACCAAATTTGCCTGTATCAACCTTTCTGAAAGTGAGGCCTGTCAGAATCCTCTGCAGGTTGAGAGTGGCTTTCAGAAGAGAGGTAAAATTGGGTTGTTGTAGGGAATCTAGAGTCTGAGGAGTTGGTCTCCTTGCTAACCTCTGCTCCTTGTGCACTTTTAATCTTTGTTCTGTTGAAGAAACCAACATACTTTGAACTAATTCAAAACTTGAAGTCAGTGAGCAGAGGACCATCCCTTTTCCTTGCACCATTCCATGTGGATTGGCTACCTGGTGAGCAAAAGCCCCTTCCAGCTGCAGCGTGTCAGCTCCTGCCCTTCCTGCCTCCCCCCTTCTCCTCGAGTTGGATTCTTTGGTCTCTTGTTGTTGCTTCCTAGCAATGTTGGCCTTGCGTTCAACTATGGTTTTTCTTCATGTGTTTTATTGGTTTAAAAAAAAAAAACAACAAAAAAAATAATTAAAAAAAGAAAAAAAAAGAAAAAAAAAGTACTTCCGGAGTGTGCTGACCATTGTATTGTCCTGTACAGAGCCCAGGTCGTTAGAGTCCAGCAGAGATAAAGTGTGTTATGCAGCACCCAGTTTTTTAAGAGTATGGTTTGTGCCAATGCCCCTTCTTTAGTAGTGCCAGAGACTCTTTACAAGTGCCAATGTGGTGGAAATTATTTGGTTATACTTGTATATTATAGGATCCTGATTTAAGACAATTTAAACATTATCCTATTTAAAAAGAATACTATATAAAATGCTGTTTTTAAACCTTGTCATTTGCAATGCATGTATTGTTGTGCGTGTTGGGGGGCGGGGAGGGAAGAGGGTCGGGTAAAGGAGTTTCTGAATAAGATGCCCAGTGTCAGGATCTATTCAGACTCCAAACTGTCTCATTCCAGTCCAGGAGTGTGTTTGTTTCTTGGAATGATCCCACTCTGACTGCTGGGCAACACGCTTATTACAGAAATATCTGATGGAAATTGATTTTCATATCTTTCTCCTGAAATAAACTCTCTGTTTGAAATTGGAATAAATTTTGTTCCTAAAAGCCGTGGTGGTTCTGTGTGTGTTTCTTCTCTCCTGTTTTCCCCTCTTCTCCTCCTCCTTGGCACCCTGTGGGACCTGCAGCTCTGCCTCCTGTCAGAAAATCAGGCATAGAAACAAAGAATGTTTTGGTAAATAAAAGGTGTAATACACCATAATTATATGTAATGCACTGTACCAATAATTCTGAAGTGTGAGCAGTGTCTGACTGGGGGTTTAAGGTGCACGGATGCAATGGTGGCATCTTGATCTGAAGTTTTCCAGGATTTTGGAGTAGGATTGCTAAGGGAAGTTGTTGGTGTTTGCTGCTGCCTCTTGCTCTGGTGTCAGCCTGCTGCAGGCACAATTCCAAGCAGGGTATCTGTTGCCAATAGCAGGAATGTTGGTGGGACCAGAACTGCTTCCAGTCTTGCCTGTTAGAAACGTGGACTGAAACATGAAACGGCTTAAAATCATCAATTAAGGAGTCCAGGGATGGATGACTGTAAAAACTTCCACAAAGCCATTTCCTGAGATGGAGTTCCTAGGGCTTAATTCCTTTTCTCTGGGCTCATTCTCCAGGAATGTTGCATTAAATCAGCTGGGAGTGGGTAGAGATGGCCAATTTCCTCTGTGTAAAGGTTTCCTGTGTTTTCAGGAAGCTGCAGCTGAGGATGTTCTGCTCCCTTCAAGGTCACTTAGCACAGGTGAAGCTGCAGCTCCTGGGCAGCTTGAAACATTTTGTTGGCTCCCACCAGGAAGGGAACGGTGCTCTGGTGGCCAGAGGATTAAATTGTCGCTTTCCTAGTTATGGGTGAGTTTTTGTTGCTTTTCTCAGAGGCTCTGTCTCCTCCCCAGCTGGGGAGCAGTGTCAGAGCTCCCTTTTCGTGTCCTCAGCTCTGTGTGAGCCACGTGTTGTGCTGCTCTTTGCAAAGAGCCGAACACACTGTTTAAATAAAGCAAAGCAACAAGTCGGGGCCCTTCGAGAAAAAAAAAATGAAGCTTTTAATGCCCAGTATTTCCAGCTGGCTGTGAGGGCCTCGTGTTTTGGCCTTTTGCAGCCTCCAGGTGTGTGTGGGGCTGTCGCTGGAGGAGCAGAAGGCTGGAGCAGCCCAGGGAAGGAGGCAGCTGTTGGCAGCAGCTGAGAGAACAGCCCTTGCAGCATTACAGGCTCACAGTTGCTGCTTTCCCAATGACCACTCCAGCCCAGGCTGGGAAAAGTGTTCCAGCAGCACAGAGAGCTCCTCCTCACCTCCAGCTCCGCAGCTCCTCCAATCCTCCCGTGCCCATCCTGCAAGGAGAAGCCTTGGGAAGTGGGAGGCTGTGTCATGAGGCCACCTGCCACTGCCTGGATAATTCCTTTGGCCTGCTCCAGAGGGAGGGACTCGGCAAAAGAGGGCTGCCAGAGCTGGGCTGTGGGCCAGAGGAGTGTCCTGATAAGGTGAGCTGGCCCAGGGACTGGGGTTGTGGCAGTGCTGCAAATCACTTTAAACCTGGCCACTGGATGTCCCTGCCAACACCAAAGCAGGTCCTTGGAGTTGTGCACTTAGGTAAACCAGACATGAAGGAAATAAATTTTCATCTTTTTCATATTAAAAACACCCCATGTGCAAAAAAAGGGCAAAGAAAAAAAGTTTGGGATTTGCCTCGTCCTTGGACAACCATCATCCTCCCAGGAGGAGGAAGCTCTTTCCTTTGAGCATTCCTTTTGCCCTCTTGGGAAGAGAGGGAAGTATCTGTCCAGCATAAGAGTCCATGTCATGTGGAATTTATAAAGCAGGAATATAAAGCCTCCCTCCTCTACTTCAGCTTTCTCTCCTGTGTTATCCAGATCCCACACAGGACTCTGAAGTTGATGTGCAGCTCAGGAGCTCGGGATCAGCTTGACCTGTGGGATGGCAGCTGCTGTTGGAACATTTCTGTCAAGAGCTCCTTGAGCCCTGGGCTCAGCGAGGTCTTGTTCTAACCCAAGCTGTTTCCTGTGTGCTCTCCCAGTGATACCAGTTTGGTATAATTGTCCTCGAGCTGCTTTATCTCCTGCCACACAGCCTGACCAGGAAGTTAAACCTCCACAAGCAATTTTTGTAACATCTCCACCACCATGGGTGGAGAACTCATGGCTTTTGAAGAGTTTTTGTGGCTGGACTGTGTGACAAAGACTCCACTCTTGGGCTGTGTGAAGCTTCTGGGTAAGCCCAGCTGCTGAGCTGGGTGAGGATGTGGCTCAGCAGGGACCTCAGCTGCTGCCCAGGGCTGTTCAACACCCCTGGCCAGGTGCTGTTTATTTGTCCCTGGCCACACCTGTGCACTGCTCCTGGAGCTGCTCCTCCCTTCATCTCAGGTGAGTATCTGTAGCTCCTGGCCATGGAAATAAATGGTGTTTTTATGGAACTCCCCAAAGACAGGTCTCTCCTGCTCTGTTGGTTCCCATCCTCCCTCCCAGTGACTCAGGCCTTCAGTTTCCAGCTCTCCAAGAGGTGACAGGCTCTTTGCACAGAAGATGCAGGATGAGACCTGGGAAATTCTTCTGGGCAGGGTTTGGCAGCCTCAATAGAAAAGAAGTCTCTGCTCAATGTCAGATTTGCAGCCCTTGATTCAGAGCAGATTAAATGAGGTGAAGAACCCTGGGGGAAAGCAGTGCCTCTCCTCAGCTCAGCCATGAATTTGCTTCCAAACTGCAAGAGTTAAGTCTTTTTGGTCAGTTTGGAAGTTGTTTAGAGACAGAACCTTGAAGAACACACTCTGTTGCCAACCCAAAGAGGGCACTCTGGGCATGAAAAACTCAGCAGCAATGTGCTAGAGGTGCTTTCCTCCTGCAACATCACCCACAGCAAAAACCACTGTTAACTCTGCTCAGCTGCAGCTTTTCTTAGGTGAGTGACCTGGGGACTTTCAGACATCTTGAATTATAAGGTTTGGAAAATATTAACATCTTTGGCCTTGTGTTTCATATCCAGTACTGCCACAGATGTTGGAATGGCCTCTGACAAGTCACCTTTGGGCAGAAGTGAGCATAAGGAAAGGCAAACACTCCCCAGAAGAGTGTTTTTGTCAATGAAATCCTAAACATCTGACGGAAGTGTTTGAGCTCCTCTTACTGGGTCTCCTGCCAAATCTCCAGATTAATTTCCTCAGGTTGCAATATTTTTAAGCTCTGTTGTAGAAGAGGCAGGGGTTTATTTTTTTTGTCTTAAAACATGACATGTAGAAATAAAATATTTACTGATGTCAGGCTGTGGTGTGGCTGTGTGGTTGTTCTCTTTGCTGCCAATTTCACTGAAAAGATGACTCAGTGTGCCTCGATGAATACCTGTGAGTGACAGAGCTGCACTGGGGGGGAAGATGCTGGTTTTGTGTGGAATGGCAGCCAGAGGGAGGATGTGGTAGAATTGAGAGGGGCCCATGGGGGAGAAGATGTGATGGAGTGAGGAAATCCCCCAAAGTACCAGCTTGGAGATCCCTGGAGGGAGTGAGGAGAGCCCCTGCCCTGGGATCCAGACTGGCCATCTATTCTGGACGCTTGGATGGCACAGAAGATGGAGGTCATTGCTCGGGGGAGAAACCTCCAGCTTGGGATTCAGCTCTTTGAGCTGTGGTTTTCTCCTCAGCTGGTCAGGACTGGAGCCAGTGGCCCAGAGAAATCCAAATTGCACCAGGAAAAAGGCTTTCAAATGCTGATGAGATTTATTGTTTTTATGTACTCTTACAACACTGGAGCTACAGAAGAGGGGAGAAAGGAGGAAGCAGGTTTCAGAGGTAGGGGACAGCAGGAACTGGAGGTGTCCTCCTTGGAGCTTGGGAGCCCTGTAGCCCCAGGGCTTGGGCAAGGGAACACCCAGACATGTGGTGTCACAAATGACAGGAGGCTGCTCTTTGGATCCCTCTGATCTCGTGGTGCAGCCTTCCCCTGAGGGTTACAGACACCCCGTCAGCTACTGGCACTTCTCTAAGGCTGTCCTGCTGCTTTCTCTCCGGAGCTGGAGCCACAAAGGGCTAAATCAGGGCAGCAGTGAAGGAGTGCAGGCACTCCCCAGTGTGCACAGGGGACAAACACGGCCAAGGCACAACCTCTGTGCCAGCCCCACCACGGACAGAGCTCGGCTTGGCTGCGGAGAAGTCCTTGCCACATCCACGAGGAGCAGTGGAAGATGTTTGCCAGGGAGAAAGGAAAAGAAAGCTGGTGAGGACTGGAGCTCTGGAGGGTGAGCTCTCCAGGGCAGCAGCTGCAGGGGGAGCAGGGTCACGCTGACTTCAGGACACTGTTGATCCAGTGGAGGTAGCGATCAATGCGTGTGTAGAAGCCAGGCCAATTGCTGTGCCTGTAGGAGAAGATGCCATAGGCTTTGTCGTTGCAGATCAGTGGATCCCCAGCATCATCCTGTGAAAAGGAACAGAGAGATCAGTGCTGGATTATGGGAACTCCAGGGAAGGAATAGAAATGTCTTTGCAAATAATAGGGAGGCTGCAAGCATCAGCACAGAATTTCCCCAGCAGAAGCCTGGACTGGCAGTGGATGGGGATAACTCTGCCTCCACAAGGGACTGATGACAGCTTGGTTTGGGACCCAGCTGGGGGAATTCTGGAGCTTCATTTCTGCCCTTCTGTTGGCTTCAGATACAAAACACACTCAGAGCAACAATGAGATTCAGGATGAGCCCCTCTGGCCAAGCAGTTTTCCCCCTGTGCTGCTGCCAACTCCCAAGTCCTGTGCCATGGGAAGACAAAAATCCTCTTTTCTTGTGCTTTGCCCCTGGCTAAAACCTCCCTGGCAGCCTCCTCCTCCTCCTCCCTGATCAGGGACTGACCTTTTCAGGTATCCTGGAGGGTTCACTGAGGCCACAAATCAAGTTGTCAATGAGTCCTGGGTAGTAGCTGAGGCAGTCCCTTTTTCTGATGATGGTGACAGCGGCCTCACTCAAGGTGACATTGTTTGTCCTGTGACTCCAGCCAAACACGTAGCACTTATCATGAACTTTGGATTGGTCAAAGGAAATGGGCCTGACATGGTTGTTGCTGGTAGCACTGCCATTCAGCTGGGCAAGGGGACAGAAAACACAGAGATGAGTGGTTGGCCTGTAATCCACTTCTGCTCCAGGGTTGCAGCTCAGCTCTGCACATCAGGCTGCTCCAGCCAAGTTACCTTCAGCAAAAGGATGTCATTTCCCTTCTTACGGTTTGTAAAATCTGGGTGGCAGTGGTACTCCTTGACCTTGAAGGTTTGCCAGCTTTCCTCTCTGCTTTGAGGTGTGTGGGCTCCCAGGATGACAGTCAGAGGTTTGTGCCTGGTGAAATCAAGCACAGTGGGTGTCACCAGCTTGTCCCTGTCTTGCCTGGGAACACTGAGGCTCATCTCCCAAGGGCATGGCCGGGAGAGTCCAATTACACAGATAGAGTTTATATGTATTCCCTATACACCAAACATAATACACATGCACTTTTTAAGAAGAATGGTGGGAGCAAGGAGCTCTGCCAGTGAATCTGCCCAGCAAAGAGGCAGAGCAGGCTCCCCCCTGAGCTCTGCAAGGGCTCCTTTATCTCCAGACCTCAAGCTGGGCACATTTGGTCCAATGCTGCTGCTCTCTTGTTCTGGGCTTCACAGGCCCATAGAAGTCCAGGGATTTCTAAATCAGAATACTTCTCTGTCCTCTACATCATCTGCAGAAAGTGCTGCCTCAGGAAAATTGGAAAGGACCTTGGGTATGTGCAGGAATCCCTCCCAACATCCCAGGTGAGTCTCAAGACTCCCTTTTGCTGCCCAGATGTGGGGACTGGCCCCGAGCTGTCACTGGCACCAGGGCAGAGCTGCCAGCCCTGAGGTGTGTGGGAGCTACACCCAGAGCTCTGCACATCTGGAAAAGTCCTCCTGCCCATCCATACCCCAGCTGGAGGGGTGGAAAAGGGCTGGGCAAGCATCTGGCTCATAGGAAATAATTCTGCCAACGAACAAGTTGGTGGCAGAAAGGACAAAGCCTGGTAGCAGGTCAGTGCCACCAAGGGAAGAAGCCACTCTGACCTCTCATTATTGACATCTGGGAAAAAAAATCAGGGTAAATATCTGAGGGTGGTCTGGGGAGGGAGATGGGGCTCAGAGCTGTCCCTGAGCTCTGCCCTGCCCTGCCCTGCCCTGTGCTGCCTGCCAGGGAAAGAGCCTGGTCACGGCTGAAGTGACTCCAGCTGTCCCTGAACAGGAGATGCTCCCCAGGCCGTGGTGGAGCAGACACCTGTCTGCAGGTGCTGTGTGGACACAGCCAAGACTTACACGAAGCACTGAGCTGCTGTCATCACCCAGCCAGGGGCCACGAGGAAGCCTCCACAGGAATGGTTGTCCTTCCCCTTCAGATAGGCCAGGTAGGGTGCGGGGTGTGTCCTGGAGGCTGCCTTGGCTTCTCCTCCTCTCTGCCTCCACTTCCAGGGATAATCTGCAATGGATGGGGCTGAAGACGAGGGGTTTGGAGGGCACAGGGCTGAGATTTGTCCTTCCCCCACCCTCTCCTCACCTCCAGCCCACTGTACTTACCGGTGCTGACTGGGGGGCACATCACCAGCAGGAGTGGCAGCAGGAGTGGCAGCAGGTGCTCCATCACAGCCTTCTGGGCTCCAGTGGATCCCTTAGAGGTGGGGCTGCATCTGGGGTCTCGTCCTGCACCCAGCAAGGTTATATAGCCTGAGACCAGACTCCAGGAAACCACAGAAGTCAGACTCATCTGAAGAATCTCTCCACAAGTTGCTCATCTCAGCAACATGAGAGGGGAATTCAGTCTTGGCCTCAGGTGGATTGATAGTCCACCTCCATCATGGGTCAGACCTGTGGGATCTGACATCCTTTTGAACCCAGAGCCAATTTTAGAACTTTGCATTTATTCTGGAAGCTACGGGCAATGCACCCACCCTCATCTCTTTAACTTCCAGTGAGGTCTTCCTTTGCAGCTTCTATTCTCTGTTGAGCACTTGCAAACCCTTTCGATTTTTATCACAAGCCCTATAAGAATAAGATTTCTTTCTCCTAATACATCAGTTCCAAAGACTGTGCAGTGGCAGTGAGGACCCTCCTGCTCTTCCTGTAGCTGCAGCCTTGGCTAAGGGAGCAAAATTGCCATGGATGTGTTTATAACATGGCATTGATAATATTGGGAAGAAATCCTTCCCTGGGAGGGTGGGCAGGCCCTGGCACAGGGTGCCCAGAGCAGCTGTGGCTGCCCCTGGATCCCTGGCAGTGTCCAAGGCCAGGTTGGACATTGGGGCTGGGAGCAGCCTGGGACAGTGGAAGGTGTCCCTGCCATGGCAGGGGTGGGATGACATGATCCCTAAGGGCCTTTCCAGTCCAATCCATTCTGGATTTTACGGTTAAGAGCAAACTTGGAACGTTCATAGTTCAGCTGTGACGAAATGGGGCTGACTCTTCCTCGCTGCCCTCGCTGCCCTCACTGCCAGTAAATCTGCTTTCCCCTCTGCCCCCAGGGCCACTGGGTAAACCCCATTTTTAAGCTACATGTTGCCATTCTCGTGCAAAGCCTGCAACAGTTGGAGCTTCAAGGAAAACCCTGACGTGACAAAGATTCATAATGCACAGATAAGCAGCTGCAGCCTGTTCACTTGCAGATTTCTGAGCTGATAGCAGCTGTGAGCAGAAGCCCAAACATGGACCCTTCTCAGTTTCCCCAGGGCAGCCTGGGTGCTGAAGGCAGAGGTGATGCAGTTTCCCTTCATCCCAGACAAGAATGTGGAGGATTTATGAGCAGAAATACAGACTGGACGGTGGAAACCTCCTCCCTGTGATGGGGGTGACCAGTGGGAGACTGTGAAAGGCCATGACAGCATGAAGGAAGCACCCCCTTCCCCTGGACTACAGACAGTTTTCGTATGTTTAAAATTCCCCACTGGTTTTTCCCACCGCAAACCACCTCGGTCTCCTCCTGACATCACGGACATCCGTCACCCCTGCCAGGGAGTTCTGCACGCACTCCTTTCCCAGAGCATCATCTCTGTCCCACGCCATCTCCCACAGGGAACTCTTGGCTGTCTCTGTACACAAGAGATGCCACCAGAAAGGAGCTGGGATGAAGGAGAGGAAGGCTCAGAGAGCAGCCTGGTGCAGGCCATGGAAGGAAGTTCAGACTCCAACGCAGGAGCTGTCTGAAAACAGTGCTTGGGCATCCTTTGTGGGGAGAGTTTGTCTGGGATCATCCAGCTGAGGGGAGAGGTTTGGGCTACCACCAGAACAGCCTCTGGTTAGGGGGACAAGGATGTGCCAAGCAGCTTCAGAGCAGCCAGCCAGGACTCATCCTCATGCTCAACTTCTCCGGGCACCCAGCTGGGCCCCCTGCAGTTACCATGGCAGGAAAGGAGGAAGTGGCTTGGGGTCAGGCACTTTTGTGAACCCAGGTCCTTCATCAACCCTTCCAGTTAAATCCTTCCTATGTTTCTACCCAGGACATGGTGCAGAAACAGGGATGGACTGTGGCTGCTGGCAATAGGCAAAGCCTGGAAGCAGTGGGTGTGTAACAGCTGGGACTTGGGGTGTGCCTCCTCTCTGGGATCCTAAAGCCCTGAGCCTGGTGTCTGAACAGCCACCTGCCTACACCCAAGGGCACAATCCACAAAAACTCCAGGTCCCTCCTCCCAGTGAAGCCTCTTGCAGCTCAGACAGCTGTGGAGATTAGCCTGGTGTGCCCTGTGACCTCACTGTGTGGCCTGCACTGTGTCCTAGGCTGCAACAATTCAGAGGGAACAGCTCTTAGTCTGCAGAGAACAACAGCTTCGGGGTCCTGGTCACTGCTGATGCTCCCAGGAGGGCGACAGCAATGCTGAAGTTGGTGAAGGGAGTGTGTGCACATCATTTTTCCCAGAACATTTCTACCTGGGCAGTTTTTCTCCTCATCATCCCTGTGACACCAGGAAGGGCAACCATACCTCTTGTTTCTGAGCCTGCCAGTGATTCAGGATGCAGAGCTGTGATTGCTGCTGGCCCAGCAGCCAGACCCTCCCTCCTGCACTCTGTGGCAGGGCCACAAGAAAGACAATGCACGCTGGGAGATGCAGCTCTGAGTTTATTGTGGGTGTTTTAAGTGCAGCAAGGTTCAAGCAGGAACAAGGCTATCTCTGCAGGAAATGGGGTCTGTTGGGGCACAGCCTCTTTTTGTGCCATCTGGGGCCATCCCTGCTTCTGCCAGGGTGATTTAACACAGTCCTGGGATGGGCAGGGAATGGGACAGGCAGCAGCCTCAGAACAGAATGAAGGGGACCCTCAAGTGCTCCGATCAGCTCATTTGGGTTCCTGAGGAGAGAGGAGGGAGTTGAGCCTTCAGCAGGGGCAGGAAGGAAGCTATTGCAGTCTCCAGGGCCACACCAGAGCTGGAGAAAGTGCTGCCACTGCCGCTACTTCTTCATGACTTTTTTGATCCAGAGCAGGTAGTTGGAGATGCGGGTGTAGACCCCGGGTGGGGAGTTGTAGCCAAAGGAAACAATGCCCTGTGCCACTTCATTACATACGAGGGGGCCACCAGAATCTCCCTGGGGAGAGATGAGATTGATTTTAGAGGCCTCTTCCCTGTGGTAACAGGTTTCTCCCTGATTCCTCCCTGCCCTGTGGCTCCATTCCTCCCCGTACCCACCCGGCTGAAGGGGCTGCCCCGAGCTGGGGCTCTACCCCTGGTGCTGTGCAGGGACTGTGGGTGGTGTCAGGACATCCAGAGAGCCAGTCCTTATGGGAACTGTGATCAAACACTTGTCACCGGCCCTGGCACCTGGCTGTGCCCATGCCAGCAGCTCCTACTCCCCGTGTACCCTCCCCATACCTGGCTGGAATCCTTCAGCTCGTGGAAGCTGCCTGCACAGATCATGCCAGAATCAAGGTGTGGGTAGAAGAGGGCACATTTCCTGCGGCTGTAGATGGAGACTTTGGTCTCAAAGAGTTTGTTGGTGGCCCTGTCCTCATCGATCAGCCCCCAGCCAGCGATCATGCACTTGGTGCCCGTGGGGAGGTCCCTGCCACTCTTGGGCAGTGGGATGGGCTGGATGTAGTCATTGAGAGTGACCTTTGATGTTAGCTGGGGGAAAGCAGGGGGTTGAGAGAGGGCTGTGAGCAGGATACTTTCTTTGCAGAGGCAGGGAGGGTCTTGCAGGCTCTGCAAGCTCCAGGGAGCTGCTGTCAAAGCCACATGAGGCTCCAAACCCTGCCCATGGCTCCTTCCCAGGTCCCTCCCAATCCTGCCAGCCTCCAGCACCCTGAGCAGGAGCAGCTTTGCAGCAGAAGCTAAGCTGAGCCCTGCCCAGCCCCTGCCTGCCCCACAGCCCCAGCCCACCCTCTCCCCCCACAGAACTGCTTGCCTGGAGCAGCATGATGTCATTTTCCATCGTGTTGGGGTCATATTCAGGGTGCTCGTGATACTTGAGGACTCCCCGGACCTGCTGAGTTTTTTCTGGTTCCTGGATGTTGTGAGCCCCCAGGATGACTGTGATATTCCTGGCCATGGCAGTGGAGGGGAGAAAGGGGAAATCAGGCTGGGTGTCACCCACCTCCCTCATTTTGGCAGACAGGTGGAGAGAGCTGCCCAGCACAGGAGGAACCTGCTCCAAAATTGCTCCAGGGAAGGAGCTCCCAGGCTAGGGGAGAAAGAAGATGATAAAGCCCCTGTATCAAGTACTCACCCCATGCAGTGTGCAGCTGACATCACCCAGTCAGGGGCCACCAGGAAGCCCCCACAGCCCCCCAGCTCTGCTATCTTCAGGTATGCCATGTACGGGTGGGAGTGGGGCTGCGCCTCGTGGCCCCCCACAGTCTGAGCCCGCAGAGCACCTGCAAGACACCCCAGCACAGGATGAGCCAGGGGCTGCTCAGAGCCCAAAAGATCCACCTCACTCCCAGCAAAGCCCTGACTTACTGGCCCTGGCCCATGGGCAGCAGAGCAGCAGCAGCAGGGTGAGCAGTGGCTGGGGCTGGCGCATCTCTGCCACAGCTGGATGCTCCTCTCCAGATGTGTGCAAGTCTTGAGCGTCCCCGGGAGCAGGGGCTGGTTTTATGGCCTGGAGGCAGCTGTGCCCAGAAGCCAGGAAACCATGTGCAAGGGGCTGATTGTGCTAATCAGGGCATCACTGGCCTGGCCTGCTCAGTGCCCACGTGCCAGTGGCTGTGATTGATGGACGATAGCATAGGACAGAGCCTGGTACATCACAGGCACAGCCTCAGGGGTGCTGACAGCAAGAAAGAGGTGTCCTGTGGTGGTTTTGAGGTGTGATTTAACATTTTTCCCACACTTTCTATTTAATGTTTTTGCCTTGAGGAAATGAAAGGTTCTTAAAAAAAGCCACTTTAAAAAAAACCCAAAAAACAAAAAAACAAACAAACAACAACAACAAAAAACAAACAAGCAAACAAAAAACCCCAACAAATCTTTGTAATTTAAAGTCATGAATGTGGTCTAGAGGAGACAATCCTGAAACTTGCTCTTTCATATTCTTGTTTTTCTTCAAGAGATGCACTGCAGAGCCTCTTTTTCTACAGACATCCGCCATCACCACCACCCAATTTAAATGAAACAACAACTGTGCCTGGGACAGTTTTTGAGCACTGTGAAAAGTCAGATCTGCAGGGTTTGGTGTCAGCCCAGGTCAGAGGGGCCTTGCTGGTTCTTCTTGGCTCCTCTGGGGCCAGAAGCACCTGCCAGCTCGGGGACTGGGATGTGGGAAGTGCTGCTCTGCAGCAGAAGAGACCAAAGTGGGGAAGTGCAACCACCCAATCGATCAGTCATTTTTAAACCAGTCCTGCTCCACCCTTCCTGGAGCAGAAAAACACCTGCGGGCAAGTGGATGCCTTGGGCTGTGCTGGGGCCACAAAGAGGGGACAGGATGGGTGGGTGAGGAGGGAGAGGTGTGGGACAGAGATGGGGATGCCTGATGTCCATGAGCCAGCCTGGGGGCTGCCTGACACAGAGCTCTCCACTGAGCTTCACCCGTGTTTTGTTTTGTTTTGTTTTGTTTTGCTTTTTTCAATCATAATGTGCGAAAATACAAGCTTTAATCAGAACTGTACAGCAGCACAGCAGGAAAACCTCAACAGGAATTATCAATATTTTATCTTGTGTTTGTAACTTGCTGTCTTTCCCCTGAAGCTGCTTGTGGCCCCCCACAATCTGTGGCTGGAAACACTCCAGCAGCAGCCCCAGGACAGGAGGGACTGGGCAGGCCACAGGCCATGGACACAGGGAGCTGAGCTCCAGGCTGCTGCTCTCCTGTTCCTCTCTGGTGTTCCTTTGACTGCAGGCAAGTTCCTCTCTGTGAGGCCAAGGCATTTTGGCCTTTCTGTTGACCTCTGGAGGGTTCCAGGGCTTCTCTGCTGAGCTGCCTCATCTCAGCATCCATCAATACCCATGGAACTGGAGCAGGTCCACAGGGCTTCAGCTGCCCCCTGTGCCTCCCCTGGCCCTTCCAAGCCCAGCACTCAGAGCCATCAGGCAGTTTCAGGCAGATTGTGGCTTTGATCTGAAGGGGAGAGATGAGAAATGCTGCTGTCCCTCCCCTGCCCCACTTCGCCTCAAAGAAAGGCGAACTGAGATGGCAGCAAAGGAGAAGTGCTGAGATACAGCTCAGCCTGGGACTGTGCAGAGCAAGAGGGAGAGGACAGAACAGAAACTGTCCCTCCGTGTGGGGGCTCAGGCAAGAAGAGCCCCATTAGCCCCCAGTCATGAGCTGGGGACTCCATGCCTCGGATATGTTTGTGGAAGGGGCATTAGGAAGATCCTGCAATGTTTTGCTGGTCCACAGAACTGCACACCAAGGGCAAGGAGGTCAAGCTGTGCCAGCAGCTGTTCTGCCTCCTCCTGCCATCCAAAGGGTTTTCCTGCCACCATCCCATCCTCTCCACAGACCTCTCTCCTGTCAGGAATCTCTGAGACTCCTCACACATTGCCAGCTCTTTCAGAGGCTGCTTAGGGCCCCTGACAAGGCAAGTTTCTCCATCCTCTGATCTTTCAGGAACATTCCACCAGTTCTGAACAGACACATTAGCTGGAGGCTCACCCTGAAGCAGGAGCAAAGCTCAAAGGGGTGATGTGCCAGGATCACAGTGACCCTTTGGATTCTGGTGATTTGTGGGCATCACCCGGAGTGTTTGGGAGCGAGCTCTTGGTGCTGAGCATGCAGCCCTGCTCCTCTCTGAACCCTCATGGCCCAGCCCTGCTGCTGATTTCCGCTCCTTCAATCTCGGGGTCATCTGATGACCTTATCAGTGTGAGTTTCTTTCCACACTGCTGGTAGAAAAGGCCAAAACCCCAGCTGAAAGGGTGAAGGTGGAGCATGGAGCCCTCAGCTTTTCACAAGAACCACTCTTGCTTGCACTCTTGCTGCAGCAGGAGCCTCCTTTGCATTTTCCACTTGTCTGTGCTGCCATCGGGGCTGGGATCAATGTGCTGACCCAGGGATGGATGGGCTCCCTGGACAGCTCCCTGCTGATGGAAGAAGTCACTGCTCTTTGGTCTCAGCCTGGGACATCTCCATGGCCTCCTGCCAGTCTGGAGTGAGAGCACAGGTACAGCAGGGCACAGCTTCTGCTGTGACCCTGAGTTCAAAGGTGCTCTGCTTTTCTTTTATCTCTGCCACTTTGCAGCTGATTTGGGTGGGGTCCACCCTGCACAGAAATGTGGTTGATGTTGTAACTTCCCCTTTTTTCACTTTTCTAGGTAGAAGCCTCACTTATTTTGCACAAGGAGCTGTCCCCACTACCTTGGGCCTCAGACAAAGAGCTGGAGAGCACTGCTGAACCTCTCTCGAACAGCAAGAGCCTCCCACAAGCCATGACAGGTGAGTCCTAAGGCAAATTCCCAGCCACAGTTGCACGTTGCAAGGCTCTCTGTCGAGTTTTAATAAGGAATTAGGCCAATGATGGAAATGAACAGTGCAGCCATGTTCTCCTTCCTTGGTTCTGGTCTCAGCACCTTGTACCTCCTGCAAAGGTGAGAAGCAGCTTTTTGCCTCCTTCCATGGCTGTGTGAAGAGAGACAGTGGGAAGGTCCTGACCCATCTCTAGCAATGTTTGATGAGCTGAAGGTGTAGCTGCAGCGTCAGGGCACGTGCTCAGCTTCGACCAGCTGATTTCCTTTGAAGTGGAAGGGGCTGAGACTCAGCTGCAGCCACACAGGTGCTGCACACACAGGGCAGGATGGGGATGGATGTGTCTGGGTGTGTTCTGAGAGAGTGGCAGCAGCTGGGCCCTTGGAGGAGCCCTGAGGTGTGACAGGAAGAGGGATGGATCTGGGCATGGCTGGTGCACGCAGCAGCTGGGGGAGAGGCAGTGGCTGTCTGCCTGGCGCAGGGATGAGCTGAGTACCACAGCAGGCAAAGCACTTTGTGTCTCAAACTGTCTGGGTGCTCTTACCAGCACTTGGATCTGTTCAGCCCTACAGATTCCACCCATCAAGGTGTTGCCCCATTTGACACAGCGTGCTCCAACCCAAAGAGGGCCCTGGCACGTTACTTCGTTCATGTCACACCTTCACAACCACAGCAAAGCCAAGAATAACCAGACCCTTACCAAGAAATGATGATAGCTGGTAGAAGGGGTGTCAATACTCTCAGTCATAACAGGAAACTTTATTAAACAACAGGAAGCCCATGCTCATGGGTGGACTTACAAAACACCTCACCCTCCTCTCCTCTTGCTGTTTCAGTGCTGCAGAGCTGGCAGACAGGGCTCTGACTCTCACCTCCACGCTGAGCAGGGCTGCTGGGCTCAGTCTCACAGTTGCTCCAGCCCTCAAACAGAGGATTTGCTCTGCCCCAAGCCCTACCTGACCCCTTCCTCCATCGAGCATCCCTTGACTGCTGACCCAGGCTCAGAAGATGGATGCTCCAGCGCTGAGCTGGCTGGTGAATCGCTCCCTCCTCCTTCCCCTGGACTCTGCTCCACATCCTGAGCTCAGACTCGACCTGCTCGGCACAAAAGCCTCCTGCCTGCAGCTGGCTGCCACGAGGAACATGAACATCATCCTGCAGCACTACAACTTCTCAGGCAAGCTCACCAACCGGCAGTCTGGGGACGAGGGCATGGGGCTGGTCCGCACCGCCTTCGCCATCATCAGCTGCATGATCATCCTGGAGAACCTGCTGGTGCTGCTGGCCGTGCTGCGCTGCCTGCGGGGCCGGCGTTGGGTCTACTCCTGCATCGCCAGCATCACCCTCAGCGACCTGCTGGCAGGGATCGCCTACCTGTGCAACCTCTGCCTCTCGGGCAGCAGGACCTTCCAGCTGTCCCCGCAGCTCTGGTTCCTGAGGGAGGGTATCCTCTTCATCGCCTTGGCTGCCTCCACCTTCAGCCTGCTGGTGACAGCCATCGAGCGTTACAGTGCCATGGTGAGGCCGATCGCGGAGAACGAGGCCAGCAAGACCCTGCGCCTGCGCGGCCTCATCGTGTCCTGCTGGCTGCTGGCCCTCGTCATCGGGCTGCTCCCGCTGCTGGGCTGGAACTGCCTCTGTGACTTCCAGGCCTGCTCCGTGCTCCTGCCTCTCTACTCCAAGAACTACATCCTCTTCTCCGTGGTCATGTTCAGCATCATCCTCCTGGGCATCATCGGCCTCTACATCTCCATCTTCCACCTGGTGCAGGCCAGCTCCAAGCAAACCAGCTCCCGGCACGGCCGCAAGCGCTCCCTGCGCTTGCTGAAGACGGTGCTGATGATCCTGGGGGCCTTCATCCTCTGCTGGAGTCCCCTCTTCGTCCTGCTGCTCTTTGATGTTTTCTGCCAGACCGGGGCCTGCACCGACCTGCACAGCCTGGACTGGACCCTGGCTCTGGCCCTGCTGAACTCGGGAGTCAATCCCGTCATTTATTCCCTGCGCAGTGTGGAGGTTCGCCGTGCCGTGGGGAGCCTGCTGTGCTGCTGCTGTGTCAGGGCTGGGCTCTGCAAGCCTGGCAGCTGCATGGTCATCTCAGACATCAATTCTGGCTCCTCCACAGAGAGCTCCCTCCACTACTGGGACAGCTTCCGCGGCTCCGTGGCCTGGAATGCTCGGCCCAGGGCTCCTCTGCCCAGCAACTCCAGCATGATGAGCAATCTCCCCAGCCTGTGAGGGGCCATGGGGAGAGCAGGAGATGCCAGACAGCCCCCAGGACCTCGTGGTGCTGGTCCTGGCCTGGCAGGACTGTAGTGACAGGCTGAGCAGAGCTGGGGCCAGGCTCTCCAGCCCCTTCAGATTGGGATGGTATCTCAGTGTGGGTGCAGCACAGGGACAGGAATTGCTCCTAGGTTGAGAATGAAAGGTACAGGCACATTTTAGGATTGATGGTCTGCTGGGACAGCTGCAGTGCTCAGGTTCTCTGTGTGTGCTTTGGGTGTGCACAGGTGCTGTACCTGCCCACCTGAGGGTGTTTTGCCCCAGGGCTCAGTGGCAAATAGGGTGGATTTCCCCAATCAGGTGGCCCTCCCAAGTCTTTGCAACCCTTTTGGACCATCTGTGATGGGCACAGCTGCTGGGAAGGAATGCAAGCTTGATGTCTTGTCCAGCCCGAGGATGGCAGACGGCTGCAGACACAGCCCAGAGCCTCCCTGCGGGGCAGAGGCTGGGCACTGAGCCAGGGCAAATACTGTGACCGTGCTCAGAGCTGCAGTGATAGGGCTGGCACAAGCATGGGCAGAAGGAGGTGCCCAGAGACAATGGGGAGCCTGGTGCCTCCTGGGCCTGAGAACATGGCCAGCTTGTGCCTCAGATCCCTGTTCTTCTGTTCTCTCATGTAGGGAAAAATCAGAGCAGCACTCAAATGCCTCTTCTCACCATGCCTGAAGGCTACCGAAGCACTGGGGACTCATACAAAACCTGCTGGCCAGCCCCTCTGCAGGAGCTGAGTGTACAGCCCATTTGTTTTGAAATAAATCAAGGTGATCAGAAAGCCTTGGGTTGATTTGCTTTGAGTTTTTCCCTCTGGAGGCCAGGTATTGCCTGGGAGATGCTTTTGTAGTCTGGGGACAGCTGGAGCTGCCCTCCTGTTCTCGGGACAGGGGGAATCACCCTGCTCAGGGGGCAGCAGGAGCCTCCTGTCTGGCCCTGTTCATCCCATCCCATCCCATCCCATTATCCCATCCCATCCGCTGGGGGGCGCTCGGGAACGCCAGGCGGCGGGAGGGCGCCCCCTGCAGGCCAAGGCGGGGCGGTACCGCGGCTTGCACGGGCTGCCGCGACTACAATTCCCAGCGCCCCTCGCGGCGGCGCGCGAACTACAGTTCCCGGCATGCAGCGCGGGGCGCGCCGTGCGTGCCGAGCAGGCCGCAGTGCGGGCCGGGGCCGCGGCGATGCTGGAGGAGGCGAGTGAGGTGCTGGAGTCGGTTCTCAAGGCTTCGTGCCTCCCGCTCAGTGTCCTGCTCTTCGTGCCCGCCGTGCTCCTGCTCCTGGGGCCGCCGCCCGCCGCCGAGGCGGCGCACGAGTTCACGGTCTACCGCATGCAGCAGTACGAGCTGGGCGGGCAGCCCTATGGTGAGGATCTGCACCTCCCGGCCGGGCTCGGTCCTGCCGGCAGCGGCTCCGTCAGGGGTGCTGGGGCCGTGGGAAGGGAGCCCCGACCTCGGGGAGGAGCCCAGGGTAGGCCGTGAAGCCGCGGGCAGCCCATGGAGGGCGGCCCGGCCTAGGGAAGGCCGCGGGAGGGCTCGGGGGCTCTGGGAGGCGGCAGCAGCCGAGCCCGGGGCCAGGCCCAGGCACAGGGGAGGCCGCAGGAGGGCCCCGTGTGGCTGAGTTTCACTGCCCAGGCTCAGCACGAGCAGGAGAGGGGCTGGGAGCTCCATCGTGGTGATCTAGAGGTAGCCAAGGACCCCTGTCTGTGGGCTGAGGGCTCTGTATTTCGAGGGGTCCAGCTGCATCCCTCCTGCATTCTGGTAAACTCGGTTGTGAGCTCATTTTTGTCCTTTTGCTTTTGACTCCTTTATTTACAGGTTGATTCCTCTTCGCTCTTCATCCTTTTCATCCTCAGCTCTGTGTGTTGCTCCAGTGGCTCCATTTCAGAGCCCGTCCTTCCCGTGTTACATCTGACCTTTACTTCCTCTGTTCTCTTACTTGCAGCCTGCTGATTGTGCAACACCTTTCTTTGGGTTAGAGACACACCCTGTTCTGCGAGTCCCTGAGGTGCTGCAACCCTCAGCCTTCTCCCTTGTGTGCCCACAAACCCAGAATCAAGGGTTGTTTCTTGCTCTTCTGTAGAGATTTTATTCCAGGCCAGGTCATGTGCTCTGTCTGTGAGTGATTCTTGCTATAGAGTTAACAATTAACAGCCTCACGTTTAATTTGTGCTGTCCATGAGACACCATCTCTCATTCTTTCATATCTTAATAAGTTCAAATATGTAAGTTATGAAATGCAGCTGTGCCTGTCTACTCCTTAAACACTTCATGCTTCTGGTGGCTTCTAAATAAATGAAACTATTTCTGGGTTCTTCACAGTTTCTCAGAACGTGTCCACATCTTGAGGGCTGTCTTGCTGAGAGCCTCAGTAGCTCCAAGGCAGGCCCTTGCATGGGGGTGTCAGCTGGCTTTGACTTTGCTTGCCTGAATGTCCCCTCTAGCCAAGTGCTCACAATTTTGTGACCTCTTGAAAAGCCAGGTGTTACTTTTTAAGATGCTTGCAATTAACTTTTTTTATGCTGTTTCTTTTTCTGGAGCCTTTTAGCTCGGTGGGCTGTGTGTTTCCTTTGTCCCTTCCTGCTCCCTTTGGGTAGCTGCTGTTCCTATTCCTTGTGTGTTCTGAGATGTCCTTCAGGATAAGAGCTGTGTTTCAGAGCAGTCTGGGTTGGAAGGGACTCACGAGAATCACCAGCTCTCAAGGGAAATAACCCACAGAGGGATCAAACCCATAACCTTGGCATTATTAGCACCATGCTCTGACCAACTGAGCTGATTTGTTGTTCCAGATTCTCGTATTCTTTTCCAAAAATACCAAGTAACAGGTACTTATTCTCTATGTAGAGAAACTACAGACAATCAACATTTCAGAAAAATACTGTTGTATCTGCCCTGCTTAGATGTCAGATGTTAATGTTCATTTATTTAGTGTCAGAGGTCTGTGGGGAGAATTTCCATTGTGCCAGGGCTTTGTTTCTGGGTCTGTGGCCCTCACTGTTACTGTGCAGGAAAAATGTAGATTTTTCTTGTTTAAGTGTTCCTGTTACCTTTGATGAGACCAAACTAATGTTAGAGTTAAGCTAAGCCAGGTTTAAATCTAGTTCTTAGCAATGCTCCTGTTTGACAGAGGCTGGAGCACCTAATCTATCTCTGCGTGGGGAGAACAATGAGATCTCCAGTGGAGGTGCAGAGTTACAGAAAAAGAAATTGAATTATAAATTTTAAAGTGGCTTTGACCCTCTCTATTTGCACGAGATGTCCTTTTGGCCCTTGCCTGGGGAGTGTAGGAGCTTCTGGCAGGCCTACAGCCTGCTGTGCTCCCAGGGGATTGCATTTCCATGTGGGGGATTTGATCTGCTGGCACTGAGAGTAGGAGAGGGCGAGCCCTCAGGAGCAGCCTGCTCTTCTGTGACTCTGCCAGCTACAGAACCTTCCTTGGGGCTGAGTTAGAGCAGCCTTTGGGGTGTCATGGGGAGTCTGGTGTCCCTGGGGTGCCATGGGGCAGTCTGGTGTCCTTTCATCAGGTGGTTCTGCACAGCTTGATCCTACAGCTGGGGGAGGCTCTGCAGAGGCCAGGCTGTCTCCAGGTGTGTTGCTGACTGCAGGTATTAGGTGCAGTGAGCAGACAGGCAGCCTGTGTGTTGAGGAGGAAGACTGGAAGGTGAAGCTGTGTGGAATGAGGGGGGTCTGGCAGGATGTGGCTGCACAGGAAAACCCACAGACCTCTGCTCCTTCTCAGAAGAGGCGAACTCAGCTTTCTGCAGCTTCTGGCCTCTCTGCAGCCCATCAGAGTGCCCCCAGGAGCATTCTGAGCAGGAGGCAGGCTGGAGCAAAGGGGATGGGGTGCAGTGCGTCACCAGCCCTCTTGCTTTCCCTGCTGGCAGGCACCAGGAGCGCGGTGCTGAACACGGAGGCGCGCACTGTGGAAGCGGACGTGCTGAGCCGCCGCTGCGTCATGATGCGCCTGGTGGACTTCTCCTACGAGCAGTACCAGAAGGCTCTGCGCCAGTCAGCCGGGGCTGTGGTGATCATCCTGCCACGATCCATCTCCTCTGTCCCCCAGGATGTTGTGAGGGTAAACAAAAAAGTTTTCTTTCTCTTCCCATGGGAGATGTACTGCAGAAAAGCTTGGTTGCTGCAGGGCTGGAAGCTTCTGTTGGAATGTACAACAAATCGTATTCTAATTTTAAAACTTCTCTCTCTGCTTTGGTTGTTAATTTTTTCTTGACACCTCTCGTGTTTAGCAGATGCTAAGTTTGTGTCTTGCTTAAATCCTCAGCAATTCATGGAGATAGAGCCAGAAATGCTCGCTATGGAAACCATTGTGCCAGTCTACTTTGCAGTGGAAGATGAGGAGCTGTTGTCTATCTATGAACAAACACGGGCTGCTTCTGCATCACAGGGTTCTGCCTCAGCTGCAGAAGGTGAGTTCTAACAAGGAGGAAAAAGTTTTGGGGAAGACAGGCCTGTTCCCACCTCTGGGAGGAGTCTGCTGTGTCATCTGCACCATGAACCAGGCTTCTGTCGCCTTTGTGTTTATTCTGTCTTTGTCAAAGTGTTTAGAGATTCAATGGAAGAAAAGCACAGTATAAGAAAACATTACTTGACTATATTTGGACATAGAGTTGCAGGAGGTTCTCAGGTTCATGCTGTTGCAAGTAAGGTAGAAATCAAAACTAGGTTGAAAACAACATTGAAAGTGTTAAGTGGTGTGTTGATAGAAACGGAAGCTTTTTGTCTGACCACAAGTCAGTTTGACGCTTCCATGTAAATAATATGATTGTCTTATGACCTGCTGCTTATGACTAATTTTAGTACTGCTGGGGAAAAGTTTTTGACCAGCCCAAAGTACTGGGATTTTGGGACAGAATGAAAAAGCATGGTCACCAAGATTCTGTGTCATCGCATAAACACCAGTGATAAGTGAGAAGGCTTAAATGGTTTAAAGCTGGTTAAATGGTTAAAAGTCTTTCCAAAGCTCAGCTAGCAGGGAAGAGGAAGGGATGAAACTTCCCCAGGTGTACATTGTAGGGTTTTTTTGGTGTTTTTGTTCCAGTTCTGCTGCACACAGCAACTGCCAATGGCTTCCAGATGGTGACCAGCGGGGCTCAAAGCAAAGCTATCAATGACTGGCTCATCCCCAGTGTGGAGGTGAGTTTTGTATGGATTCAAACTGGCAACATTGATGAGGTGACTTCTTTTATTGGGATTTTATCAGACATTGGGTCTGACAGGGCAGGTCAGGGGAAGTCCTGACAACTGAGGCCATGGCAGACTCAGCAGGAATGTAGAAGTAAAGCTGTCCTTGTAAGGGCACACAAGAGGTGATGAGGAGTGACACTGCTCTCTTTCCTCTACAGGGAAGGCTGACAGGGCTGGGTGGAGAAGACCTTCCCACTGTTGTGATAGTTGCCCACTATGATTCCTTTGGAGTGGCTCCAGTGAGTATTCTTTCTTCCTGCAGCTCTGTTCCTGTCCTTTTTCCCTCTGCCCATGTGTCTTTTCTTGGCCTTAAGGCTGTGGAGCACAGTGCTGTGCTGTCTTGCATATGTTCTGGTACCTGAGAGTCAGTATAGGTTTGTCACCTTGTGTCTGTCCCACCTCACCCTGCAGTGGCTATCCCATGGGGCTGACTCCAATGGCAGTGGGATCTCAGTGCTGCTGGAACTGGCCAGGCTGTTCTCTCGGCTCTACACCTACAGAAGGACCCATGCTGGGTAAGGAACTGCTCTGGTTGGGGTTAAATGTGTATTGCTGACAAGTGGGGGGGATGATGTGGGAAACAGATTCTATGCTCAAGCACTGGGAGCTCCCCACTTTTAATGTGCCCTGCCATTACCTGAGTATGTGGTGTGTGGGAAGCATTTCCTAATGGACAGTTTGCCTTGGATGTCAGGTGCAAGTGGTTGTGATTTTACCACACCTCCAAGGCTGTGTGCAGGAATTCTTGGAGTGCAGCATGCTGACCTTTTTCTGGCTTCTTTGATGGGCAGGTATAACTTGCTGTTCTTTGCATCTGGAGGTGGCAAGTTTAATTATCAAGGAACTAAGCGGTGGCTGGAGGACAATTTGGACCACACTGGTGAGTAAGGGGCTGGCTGTGTTAAATGTCTATAATTAATTGTCAGCTCTCCTGTGAGAATCTCCTTGTGTGAGCCTTGCTTTTTTTGGAGGGTGGAAATCCTAGCACAAGGCATAGCAATAAAGGTTTGAATTTTTTTGTTCCAGATTCCAGCCTGCTGCAGGACAATGTAGCATTTGTTCTCTGTCTTGACACTCTGGGCAGAGGCAATAGCCTTCATCTTCATGTCTCAAAGCCTCCCAAGGAGGGCACCTTGCAGCATGCATTTCTGAGAGAACTGGAGACGGTAAGGAAAAGCTTTTTAGGTTCATGGGAACGTGGGACTTACTATACAGCTCTCCATGAGAGGAAGGAAGATGTGAAGAAAGGGTGTGCTATTGAAATAATTAATGTATTGTTTAGGGTCACTTGATTTGAAGTGCAGACAAATCCTCATTCACAGTCTCGAGTGAAGCAGACTAGATCTCCAAATGCTCCCTTGTACAGACATTAAAACAGCTCTTTTTGACCTGAAAATCCAGCTTTAATAATGTCAACAACTGGACCTTATGTTCTGGAACACACAGAAGTGGGTTTAGGCAGACAGGGCAGTGCAGGGTGGCACTCTGCAGTGGGCAGCACCCCTGAATGGCTTGCCCTTGTCCTCAGGTTGTTGCCAACCAGTTCCCAGAGGTGAAGTTTTCCATGGTGCACAAGAAGATCAACCTGGCTGAGGACATGCTGGCGTGGGAGCACGAGCGCTTCGCGATCCGGCGCCTGCCGGCATTCACCATCTCCCACCTGGAGAGCCACCGGGACAGCCTGCGCAACAGCATCATGGACAGGAGGTGAGGGCCTGGGCTTTAATCCAGCCCAGAAACCCAAACTGGCCTCACAACTGCTGAACAGAACAACCACGTGCTCTTCTGATGGTCAGGGCATAGGTGGCAAACATTGGGAGTTGGGCTCTGGGTTCAGGCTCATGCCTGATACAGTGAAAAAGGTGTTTCTAGAGAAAGCTGGTGCCACTGGCAAGTCCATAATCCCCTCTTCTGCTTTAGGGCACGAATAGACACTAAAGCACTGACCAGGAATACTCAGATCATTGCTGAGGCTTTGACAAGGGTCATCTACAATCTAACAGAAAAGGTAAGAGGTGCCCACCATGCAGTGCTGGCCAGACTTCTCGTGCCCAGCCAAGCTCAACAATAACCTGATCTTTTTTTCATTTTCCCTTGCAGGGAGCACCTGCAGATATGCAGATCTTCACAGATCAGATGGTAAGCACAGTGCATCATTTTTGTAACCTATGGAAAATAGAGTCTGGGAGAGAGCTCTGGTGTGTGGTTGACTCCTTTTCTCTGGTGGTATTTTTCTGCAGCAAATCCAGCAGGAGCAACTGGAGTCAGTGATGGACTGGCTGAGCAGTCAGCCCAGGGCTGCCCAGCTGATTGATAAGGATAGCACCTTCCTCAACACCTTAGAGTATTGTATGGGGCGCTACCTGAAGGATGTCAAGCAGCATCACGTGAAGGCAGACAAACGGTGAGAAAAACATGAAAGAACCAGCCAGGACATGCAAACTGGCTTCTTCCTCCTGAACAGAATTTTGTCTCTGAGCTGCAGCTTTCCTGGTTTCTTGACATGCAGCTTTGTTCTTTTCTGCTCTCCTGTCAGTTTTGGTTCATGCTTGGTGTTCTCACAGAGAAAGCTGCTCACGATTCCTCACAGCACAGGAACAAGACCCAGCAGCTCCCTCTGTCTGAAAAGCTTGTTTTTAAACTGTTTTGGTTCCACTGTTCCCATTCTGAGAGCAGGAGAAAACTTAAGTTTTGGTTAATTCCAAAAGGGCAGCTTCCATCCTGTTGAGTCTGCTTGGGCTGAAGCTGTTTTAGTGAACAGAGGGAGGAATCTTTCATGTTCAGCCTCTTTGGAGACAGCTGAACAGCAGCATGAGTTCTGAATAGTGTTATTTGGCTTCTCACTGTAGGAAAAGAAAGTCCTAATGACTAAAATCAGCTCAAAACCATTTTGGGAGGTGGTCATGCTTACCTGTCTTTGGTTGGGTGAACTCCTTGGGAACAGCTCTGGGCTGTCCTGACTGCAGGGTCAAGAAGTAGAGTCTGAAAAATTTCTGCTTTGCACAGGGACCCCGAGTTTGTGTTCTATGACCAGCTGAAGCAGGTGATGAATGCATACAGGTATGGAATTCCCTTGGGCATGCTGGGCTGTTGTCTCCCCCCACCGGGCAGGAACTGCTGGAGCAATTTCATGTGCACTTTTTCTTATTCCAGGGTCAAGCCAGCAATCTTTGACCTGCTCCTGGCTGTCTGTATTGCAGCCTACCTTGGCGTTGCCTATGTTGCAGTGCAGGTAAGAGACACAGATGTTTTATTTTCCTTATAAAACAAGTTAGATACAGGAATTCACACAGTGCCAGCACTAAAGCTGGAACAATAATGCCACTTGGCTCTGCTGAAGGCAGTCTCTTGCCATTCTAGTGCAAACCTGTTTTTTAGAGCTATTTCTTATAGTCAAGGACATGCATAACTCACTTGCTAACCTATTTTGGCTCCAAACTGCAACTTTAGACCAAATTTTAGTTACCTTGGTAATTTAAAGGTTTGTAGCTTGTACTATTAGGAAATATCTGAACTTGGGATGCAGCTTAGAAATGCATCTTCAGAGTTTTGCTTTCTTTTTTCAATGAAGCCATAAATACATCCTGTGTCCATACCTCTGGAAATGTGATACTACATGCCTTGGCCAGCCAAATTAAATGTAATGTTTTTGTATCAGTGTTAACCAAGACAGTGTGAGCAAGGCTTTGTTCCTGCCTGGGTTCATGAAGGACATGAATGAAAGGGAAATTTTTTAGGTCACTCTCAATTTTGATCACTTTGTATTATTTATGTCTGTTATTTGTTTAGGGAAACCACAAGCATTTAAAAACTCAGTGTAAGAATATAAACAAGAAGAAAACATACTTTGATTTCTATTAGCAATCTTCATTACTTTTGTTATTTGAATTTGAAATTATTTGAAGCCTGGGTCTTGTTACATCTGTCAAATATCAAATCAAAATACAATCAACCCCAGCAAAATCAAAAGAGAAATTAAGTGAATTTTTAAGTCACTGGGAAAATGGTGAAAAAGAAGATCCAGTTAAGGAATTGTGAATTGCTGGGAATCTGTGTTTGCCTGGTTCATTTTTACCTTGCTGAAACTGCTGGCAGCAGTGTTTCTATAGAGACCAGGAACCTGCATATGTTGAAATCTGAAGCTTTCTCCTTGCCTTTAGAAGTAACAGAATTGCATTAAAAAAAATAAAATTAAAGAATCTTTAACACATCTTCACAACGAGATGTTACAGACCTGCACAAACACTTCTGTAAGCCATCATTTTCTGTATACCTTGGCTTCCTTGTCATAATTCCTCCTCATCCATCAAGTCCCACTCCGTCTTCAGCATGAGTGGTTGATGCAAACAAGGCACTGCATTTGCACACTGGTATTGTTTTAAGCCTTCTGCTAAGCTTTCTGTGTGTTCAGAACTGTCATGGTTAATTTTTTCTCTTCTGTTTCCAGCACTTTGGTCTCCTTTACAAGATGATACAGAGATTATCCCTTAAAACCAAGCAGCAGTGAAGCACCAAGTCCCCCCTACCCCGCAGCACTGAGCCATCGGTGAGCCCATTGGGAACCTTTTGCCTTCCACTGAACCCTGCTGTTCCTCTTCCTTTGTCTCCTCTTTGCTACTGTATAGAGGGGAGGAAGGCATAAAGAAAATGAAATTTTAACTCTTGTGCACCTTTGAAGTGCTTTTCTTCACCTTCTTCCCCTGACTTGCACCATGTCTGGTTTTCTTTTGCATTTTGGTGAGGGAGAGGCTGAGAGGCTTCAGCAATTCCTGCAGTCTGATTCTGACCAGTTTCTCTGAGTGTAACACAAAATCCAACACCTTCATGGACACTGTCACACAGCCAGCCTGGAAACTGAAACTACAGCCTGACCTGGTATCTCTGCCCAGCAAACAAGGACTTGGAGCAGTTGTTTAAAAGAAAAAAAGTGCACATGCCAATTAAAGAGAATGCAATTAGCATGTTTCCTTATGACACCTCTTCCCTTGAGTTCACTGCCTGGCTTTAGGGAGTTGTGCTGAGCAAGCAGTGTCTGCAGCAAGCACCTTCTTGCATTTTGTTCAAACTCACCCCCTTTTAGGAGCTGCACTGAGTGATCTTGGCTGTTATTAGCAGGATGAGGAAAGATTGAGATGGGTTTCCAGCATGAGGGTTCTTGCCAGGGGCAGGTTCTCTCCTGTCTCTCTTGGAGGATGCATTTTGCTGTGTACTTGATTTCTCTGGAGGTTTTTGGTCCTTGAACAGTTCACAGCTGCCACCACTCTGTGCTAAACTCTTGCTTGATTTTTGAGGGGTGTTCGTGTCCAGCTGCTGCAGGATCATGTTCTGTGCTGTTCCATGTACTTACACAAGCTGGTTCTGTTGATAGCAAGAGCAGCTCAGACCTGGAAAATATATTGAGATACCACAAGCCCTAGGCTAGTTGTAGTTCTGGAAGATAACCCTGAGCACTGTCCTGCCACCCAGCAAGTTTAGAGTCCTTTTCTGTAATCTCTGCTATGTACATGAGGTCTCTTCACAAGCCACAGTGACACTTTTTTTACAATTTAAGCTATAATTTATAATTAAAGCAGCATATCTTACAGAGGCTGAAAAGCTGTTTTTGAATTGAGGTGAATACACCTTTTTTTTGTGTATGCAAGGAAAATTCCAGCTGTGCATTCCGGTTTGCACATACCTGCTGTGCACGTACTTGTTAGAAAAGGGGTTGTTGTGGCCAGTCACTGTCCTTTGGATGGGCACCAAAGCACTGATTTCTATCCTCCTTTGTTTATTTTGCTGTAATCTCCTCTTTGGAGTACCCTTTCCCCATGATGTGTCCTTTCTGCTACTTTAAATATGTAGCAACTTGTTCTTTAAAGGGTATTGTTTTTTCCAGGAAAGCCTGCTGGTGTCAGTGGCTCACCATGGTGTCAGCATGGTGCCAAGCACTCCAGAACTATCAGCCACACAGGGAAACTTGCTTTTTCCTCATCTTTTGAGTGCTCATTTGAAGTGTGTCTCTCTGCATGCATGAAGTGCTCATGGCACTCCTCTGCCAAATGAATTTATAATGACTTCAGAAGTTGCTGGAAGGCAAGCCTTGATTGTTTTCCACTGGTTTTTATGCTCTGCCCATAGAGACTGTATCTGCTGTGCCCTTAGAAGCTGCCTGCCCTGGGCTGGGTAGGTTTGGAACATGCATGATACAGTGACTCTCTGAAGAACTCTGTAGGCTCTGAATATCTGGGAGTAGTTTGAGTCCTCCAGCTGCAGCATCCATTTCTGGTGTGTTAATACTTTAAGGAGGTGGTGCTCCCTCCAGTCTAGCAGATTATTTCATCAGTCTTAATGATTAACTCTGTTACTTTGCTGAGAAAAAACAGGAAAACAATACTAGCAATGCTGCTGCAGCTGGAGTTGATGTGTGTGAAATTTGCCAGTAGTGGGCAAGAGCAAACAGAACAGACCTGGAGCTTGTTCCTTGCTGCAAAAATTGTCAGCTTTCAGTCTTCCACATGAGAAGCTCAAAGTTTAGAGTCAAAAACTTCCACCCAGTCTGTTTGCAGAGGCTGTAGCACAAAGAAAATACCTTAGCCCTGTGTGGTCTCAGCAATGAACTGTTAACACTCATGATGCAGTGCCAGAAGCCTGTGGAAACAACCTAAAAAAAAGATGGATAAGACTGAGGAGAGTTCATAAACCTGAGGGGCAGTTGGGATGGTACATTGCTCTCCCACGCAAGGTTAGTTTGTCCTGTAATCCTTTTGTATCTCTCTCCCTGACTGCCATAAAAAGTATTTTTTACAACAGATAAAAGTTTCTGCTTTTGATCAAAGTGCACGTGCACTGAAACATATATGCTCAAATCTAAGACAGTCAAACCCCAACTTCCTCAGAGCTGGAGCAGAGTGCCCATCCTGGGATGGAATTTTAATCCCAATTTCCTCAGAGCTGGAGCAGAGTGCCCATCCTGGGACTGAATTTTAATCCCACTTCCTCAGAGCTGGAGCAGAGTGCCCATCCTGGGACTGAATTTTAATCCCAATTTCCTCAGAGCTGGAGCAGAGTGCCCATCCTGGGACTGAATTTAGTTCCCACATGTTACTTCCTTGGGTAAGTCAACAGAGAAACTTGCAAAGAGCCCTTGGAGCTGATCTGCACTACAGCATAACTGATCAGTTCAGTCATCAACACAACAGGTGTTGTGATAAAATAAATGTTCTCCATAACATTGCAGAAGAGCTCTGTGTAGCTGATTCTTGTTGCCCTTATTTTTACCTATCCTCTTTTTTTGAGGAGTTTGCCTGGCCTGTAGGGAAGAGCATGGAAAGCTTTATATCTACACAAGTGGCTGGCAGTTGATAGTCCTAGCCAGAAAACCATTTTCTTTGCTATTTATCTGACTTCACCTGTTCTCCTGGTGCTGTCAGAGTGTGCAGCTCATAAAAAACTGCTTTTCCAGCAGGGTTTAACTGAAGCTGTTAATTCCTTCTGTCCGCTTTTATCTGCATGGGCACTGTTGGGAACTGTGTGGGAGAAATTTGGATTATTGCAGTTCATCTCCCAAATGAGAGGGGTTGGTTTATTGTTGGGAGAGAAGTAATGCTGTGCAATATGAACTCCTCTACTCAGTGCAGAAAAAATCCTGAAGCCAGAATGGAATTAAGTCTCCCACTATCTGTGGCTGAAAGTCACCACAATCTATTTAGACATTCAAAACCACAGCTATACCCAAAATTGCTGTGGGGCTTGGTTTTGAGGGTGTTTTGTTTGTTTTAAATCTCATGCTCTTACATTGTTCATGGCCCAAACCCAAATCCCAGGCTGCTCCTGCACCCCGTGTTTAAGATGGGTTTTATGTTTAATTTGGTCTTGACTCACCAATCTGAAATGCTGGGGTTGCTCCTGGATGTGTCAGAAAATTGGGCCTCTGGGTACTTGAGTGTGGACTCCTGCTTGCTCACTTTGATCTGTTTAGTTTCCATTTGTAGTTACTGCATAGCAACTTCAAGGTTGTAATCTGGAATATTTGCAGCTCAGGAAAAAGATTTGATTTATCTAGTAATGTTAACTCAATTATTTATCTCTTGTGTGCCCTAAAGAACAAATGTATATTGAGGTGAATATTTAAAAGCTAATAGAAAATTCAATGCAGTTGATTTACATATTTTAGGACTATAAATGTAATAATATTTAAGTATTTTAACTTTTTTTTTATTTGTTTGTCCCTTTTTCTCTTGGAAAATAAACCAAGTGAATAGGTTTGATGAATAGATTTGCTCAAAAAAATGGAATTTCCTTGCATTATTTGGAGGAATAGACCTCCACAAAATGGGAGAAAATCTATGTGTTTAAAAGCTTCATCCTGTTTAGTCAAAAGTAAAATAGTATGACAGAAAACATTTACACACTCCAAGCATGATTTCAGCACCTTGAGGTGAGCAAATTCCTGTTTATTCAAAAGGTTTGTGCTCATGTGAAGCAATTAAAGTTTCTATGCAAAACAGCTTTGGTACTGTGAAAACCTGGTGACCTCAGCAGCCAGCACTGCGTGCTCATGGAGATTGTTGTGCCTCTGTCCTTACCCAATGCCTCTTTCAACACTAAACTATTTATTCCAATTACAAGCATTGCAGGAGATCTGTTCCCTGAGCATGAGTTTGTCCAAGTTATGGTCAGAGGTGTGGAGTGGCGAAGTGACCTGGACGTGGCAGGAGGGGAGAGCTGGACCTGTGCTCATCCTGATGCTGGGTGTCCTGTCCGGGGGCTTCTCCTTGTCCAGAGCCTTCCAGAGCCAGCGGCGTGTGGGGCTGGGCGGTGACACGGGACAGTGACACGGGGCTGTGCGGTGTCCCTGCGGTGACACGGGGCGGTGACATGGGACAGTGCGGTGTCCCCGCGGTGATACGGGACAGTGACACGGGGCAGTGAGATGTCCCCGCAGTGACACGGGGCTGTGCGGTGTCCCTGCGGTGACACGGGGCGGTGACATGGGACAGTGCGGTGTCCCCGCGGTGATACGGGACAGTGACACGGGGCAGTGAGATGTCCCCGCAGTGACACGGGGCTGTGCGGTGTCCCCGCTGTGACACGGAGCGGTGACACGGGACAGTGACACCGCCAGCCCCGCCTGCTGCCCGCAGGTCCCGAGGCGATGGGAGCATCTCCCGGTGCCAGCCCCGGGATGTCGAGCGGGGCTCTCGGCACTCGCACACCTGTGCAGGTACGGGCAGGGCAGGGCAGGTGCGGCCTCGGCATCCCCGTTCCATCCGTCCCAGGGCTCCGCTCCCCTGCCGGCGGCGGGGACACGCGGCTGCCTGTCCCTGCTGGCTCGTGCTGGGGATGCCGAGGTGCAGGAGGATGCTGAGGTCCCGGCTCCTCGGAGCAGGCTGTTCAAAGTGGTGATGTGTCTTCCTAGAAAGAAAGAAATGTCTTCTAAGTCAGAGAAAAAGTTGAAAACAAAGGCCAACCCTTGGAAGGTGACAGAAGAACGCTGGGACAAGGCACTGAAGAGGAGGATGTATTCCAGCAACGGAGAGCAAAGAGCTGCTCTAGAAATGTATCATCATTGTTCTCTCTTACATAGATCTCCCCTCTACCTCCTCTGCTTGTAACAGAGCATTTTTGGAGCTGAGGTGCTGCCTGTACCATCACAGCCCTCTGGCACATGGAGGAAAACCTTCCAGGCTGAGGGGCAGCTTGTTGCAGGGCTGGGTTTAACACAGGCTTTGTCGTGTCATTATCACAGAATCACAGAATTAACTAGGCTGGAAAAGACCTTTGAGATCACCGAGTCCAACCTGTAATTATGTCAGTGCCCTGCTTTGAAGGGAAGGTCCTTGTGGAGACCAGGGAATCCTTCACTAACAGGAAGGGTGGTGTGAAAGCAGAGGGGAAGAAGGTCTAGCTGCCTTCCCTGGAGGGAGACTGGGGCTGTGGCAGCCACCCAATTCCAGTTTAGCCTGGCTCTCAGTGCAGGGAGACCTCTGCACACCACACTGAGGGACTGGGAATTGGGAAAACCTCACTGAAGGGCTCAGTGCTTTCTCAGCCTGGTTGCAGCAGCTGAAGAAAAGCACAAAGGATGAGTGCAAGCCTCCAGTGAGGCCTGGGCTTGGCAGGACAGCTCAGAGCAGTGCAGGAAGCTGCTGTGCAGGATTGTTTGACCACCAGTCCTTTCTCTGGCTTTTGGCAGGGGCAGAGCTGCATGGTGGAGGGGGGGAGGCTGAAAACACCGGCCATGATGTTTCCTTGTGTCCCCCTGCTAGCTGACAAACTTGTGTTTTTGTACTGGTCATACCTCTGTGAAAAAGGTGACATTTTGTGTGTTTGTCCCTAATCTGTAATGGTGGCTCTGTGCTTGGCAGGGAGAACATCTCAGAGGTGAATCCATCTCTCCTTCCCTGCAGCTGGGGACAGAAAGGTTCAGAACCTTCCCAATCCTTACCAAGGTGCTCCAATGCTGCTGTTAGGTGTTCCCTTATTCTTTTGGCAGGTGTCTGATGATGTGATATCCTGGCACTTTATCACTTGAGTGTCCATCAGAGCAGCACTACCTGAGTGTGTGGTGCAGGCAAAAGGCAGGTGGAGAAGGACAGACACATCTTTCTCTAGAGCTTTTCAGCTGATGAGCCACACTTACCTTATCCCTTTTGCTTTGGGATTTTCACAGCGATTTGCCAACTTCCCTGGAATTTCACAGACCTTGGATTCTTTTCACCTGTCCTGTGGGTTGTGCCTAGCAAAAATTGAGTCAGTGTGGGGTTTCTTGAGGAACCCTTTGGTCCTTGCTATAGATTTTTGTGTGAGGGCAGATGAATTTGTTTCAGTTTCACAGAATCAATTAGGTTGGAAAAGACCTCTGAGTTCATCAAGTCCAACCTATTGCATGACTAAGCATTGTTTTCATTCCAGAAACTAATTTCTTTCAGAGAATTTACAAGTATAAATTACTCTCTTACAGGGAACTGTGTATTCTATAATGGAAATGGGAAGCAAAGCCCTCGAGCTTTTCTCTGCCATTGGGAGGAGAGAGGGAAAGGAGCATTGTGGACTCCTTCCAGGTGGGAAAAAGCACACCCACAATGTAAGACAGAAGATCTGTTCAGTTAAAATAGAGATCATGAAGAAATGTTTTTTAACTTAAATGTTGTCTCAGCTGTTTTTCTGGAGAGTTCTTGACCCCTGATAGAGCTTGGGCCCCAGTTCTTGGATGTGATTCTTAACAAACCCAAAAGGAAAAAGCTCACAATACCTGACTGGAAACTTCTGCAGCAATTTTGCTACAGTGTCTGTTTTGTAAGGGAGAGAGGCAGGACATAAGGACGTTATCTCTGCTGAATCTAAAAAGAAACCAATTCTTCTTTATTGTTTAAGCCACACTAGTGGTTTCTTGTTATCAACAGTTTTGTTTTTTCTTTAACAGAGCAAGAGCTGGCATTATTTCCTTTGGGCAGTTCAATGGAAGGTTTTAACTGCTGTGAGGAGTTAACTTCTCCTGGAATTTCTTCCCAGCTCATGTGAGGGGGAATAGAGAGTAGCCCGTAAGGGACTGTGGGACTCATGAAAGGGAATTTGAGTTTTTATTCTCAGATGGTGCTTCTGTGGTAGCACTGAGTAGTTCTTGATAGGGATGCTGAAGTGCTGTTACTGATTTCCATTTGATTGACCATCTTTGACTCAGATGGTTTGTACTCCTCATGCTGGCATCCTCTGTGTTTCCTCTATGTGCCATTCTGGTTTTTTGAGTGAAGGTATTATTCTACTTTAGCAACTGGTTTGTCTGTAGAGGTTGAATAGGCACAACACAGATGTTAAAAGGATTATTAAAAGGAAAGGCAAACAAACAACTCCTAGTTCCAGGCACCCTTCTTCTGTAGGTTGCTGTTGGATTTCCCTTTTAGGAGAGTGCTCTGTGGTGTTTTTTTCTCATGGTATGTTCCCAAATACTCCTGCTTTACAGAAGCAGTCAGGCAGCAGTCTACTCCAGGTCATGGGAAGGGCACGCTAGAATATGAATCATTCAAAGGAACTGGTAATTAGGAGGCCTGTTAAATAGAGGGGAAGTCAAAGAATATCCCTTTCCCTGTGGCAGAGAAAAATGACAAACTACAGGAAGATTGGGGAAAGGATATTTTATGCTCGAGCTCTAAATGGATCCCACTCTGCAATCAGCTGCAGCAAGCACAGCCTTCCTCAGCAAGGCTTTTCCAGATCTTACAACAGCTTGCGTCTTCCATCTATTTTTGGTTTTCCTCTTGCCCTGGTTTCCATAGTATCTGAATGCTTCATGCTCTTAAATATATCTGACACTTACAGCACCTTGGTGAAGTAGGAGGTACAAAGGGCTTTGCTCTTTGGAGCTGCTGGAGCTGGAACAGCCTGGGGATGTGTGGAAGATGTGGGGTGGAGTCCTGAGTGGAAAATGTGCTTTTCTAGAGGCTGGATTTGTCACTGCTGGGTTAGCCTTTCACTAAGGATAGCAGGAGAAAAGAAATCCTCATAAAAGTTCTGAAAAATATTTGAAGGGCTTAGTGGTGTAGCTGCTGGGAGCAGGGGTGGAGATGAGCAGATCTGGTGATTGCCACACTCTCCTCTAATCCTCTCTGCTTTATTCAAGCGGCACAGGTTGCTCTTGTTGTGGGCTTATTCCTGTGGAATATTTTTAATATAATATCTTAATGCAGTGTAATGGGGACTAATGGGAAGATAGAGAATTTACCAAAAAGAAAGAGATGAGTGAGAAGCAGATGTTGTAGGGATGACCCCAGGATGCTAGGAATGCTGTCCTTTTATTTTTAAGGGGTACCCAGATGAAAGCATGTGACAGAAACAACCACCTCTGTGCTCCAGGAGCGTTTGGGGAGCAGAGGGAGAAGCCAGATCAAATCAGCAGAGCTTAATATCTTTGCTGATTAAAACCAGGTCCAAACTGAACTCAATCAGCTCAATTGAATATTTCATGATTGTAGAGCTGAGGAGTTGCCTCTCATTATTTGGGAAAGGACAGTCTTGTGCCATTGTTTCCTGACCAGCTTGCTTTCAAGCATTGGAAGAAACAGTTTGCACACAACCCAAACTTCTTCCACAAGATGGTGTGTTTTTGTTTGTTTATTTGGGTTTTGTTTTGTTTTTAAAATCAATCCCCAAGCTGCTCTTGATCACGGAGATATCAGGAATCTGTGACGGTCACTTCCAGTTCACCCACTGTGACAACTTGGGTCAAAAAATCCACAAGCCTTAAAACTTAGTTAATTTTTGGGTTCTTGCAAAGTCAAAGTGTTAAAACTCCCTAACTCTGAATTGATTGGTATAACAGATGTTCAGTGAAAGCTAAACAGCAAGGTCTTGGTGGACAAGAGAGGATAAAAGCTGATGGCAAGTTACATTCTTTTATACAGGATATTTTTCTTTTAGGCTGGCAGTCTGGCTGCAGAATCTTTTACACCAGACAAGAAGCAATTACATTACAGGAATAACTTTTATTTCCCTGAGATACTGTCTTATTGCTTGGATATTTTCTGGACTGTCTTACCTAGTGCTTTGGCTCTTCTGCCTGGGGAACAAATAGGTAAGGGAAGGCAGACTGTTTTAAAGGATCTTTTTTTTTTTTTTTTCTTTTTCTGGGCTGTGGTGAGGATTTTCTGCCTTAAATGGTGTCTCCTAGGTGATGTGGAAATTCAGAGCTCCAGCTTGTATTTTCTCCATTCCTCAGTGCCTTTAGGAGCTGGAAGGACTGGGCAGGCACTCCTAAGGCAAAATGTACCTGGCTGTTCCTGCACCCTTTGTTTGGGCCCTTCTCAGGTTTGGGCCACTGGACTGGACCTCTTCACCTTTCATCTTGAGCTGCCCCATCTAAATACAAATTACTCATATGCCAGAAGAAACCAGGCAAATCTAGATGTGTGTAAGGAAAATATTTTGTGTGTTTTTCACTAGCAAATGTTTCTCTGCAGAAGAGAAACATTTTGGGCATACAATGTGGTTTTCTTCTAACAGTTCTTTTTTTGAAGCAGCATCTCAGGTTTAGGCAGAATCTGTTCCCTCACCCTCTGAGAATTGTGCATCTGAGCTCTGCTGTGCTTCTTATAGGCACTCTTGTGTAGACTCCTCCATGACAGATGCAACATGTTCCTTCTTCCTCTGCACAGGTGACCTCTCATTTCCCTTTTTCTCTGTCTTGGTGCTAAGATTCCTTTTATCTTCCCCTTAATCCTGTTACTCTGGTATATAATTCCCTGTCTGGCTCTGTAAACCCCAGGTGCTGATTGACATCTGTTCTGTTTTTCATTTACCAGCAGTATTTTCATGTCTGTTGTTCTTTACTGCAGTCAGGGTGGTTTTAGTATGTCCATTCATGGACTGCAAAAGAGACTGGATTTATCTTTCTTTCTAAATAGACATTTTCTACCTGAGGCACTGGGTCCCTTGAGCTGTAACAAAAGCCTAGAGCAGCTTTTGCTGCAATAGCTGATGTGAAAAATCAGGCTAGGTATGCAAAGGTGCCTGAAAACTTTACTTGCTTAGGTGTGATTCGTCCAAGGTGAGGATTGCTGCTGTTGCCATAAAGCTTTCTTGTTTTAAACATTGCTTTATCTGCTTGCAGCTGTTAAAAATGAGAACAGCTTGACTTGCCATAGGCTTCCCAGATGATGCATCTGTGGCTTCCAAATAGATGGCAGAACCCTGTCAGTCTCTGCAAGATATGTCAACAGAAGGTTTGACCAGTGTGGGGAGATCTTGGGTGGGGGGGGGTGGGTTTAGGGTGAATTTTAGGAGTGGTAACACCGTCAAACACAAGACAGCTCTCTAGCCTCGAGACACCTTGCAGCATCCCTGGGTTTGGACCAGGCTGCAAATTCCAGGCTCTTGCTGGCCCTCAGTGAATGTTCTGGCACCTCCACACACACAGGTGGGCACAACAGCCAGTGCTGCAGAAAGCAGGGTACAGAGCTGTAGCTCTGCTGAGCACAAGAGTGAAAAGGAGTCCCCAGTCCCTGTGGCTCTGCAGGGGCATCTCTCATTCTTGCCATGACTTCAGCCTGGCAGCCAGGTGGGTGTTCATACACAACCAGTATTCTCTGTTCTTCCCTCTGCTCTGTAGGATTGGGACTCCTCTTCTTCCCCCGATAACACCCCCTCCCTTTTTCCTAACCTGCTTTATCCTGAGACATGCTGCACATATCTCCTTGTGCAGGGGCCTAGGTAAAATCACACCTGAGAGATCTGGGTAGGGTTTGAGGCTCTGGCATGTGGGGCACTGTGGGGAGAGGGCAGGAGGAAGGATGGCACTTGGGGACCAGGCAAGAGAATGCTGAATAGGGCTGCAGTGGGAGCATACAGATGTGATTGCCCTCGTTGTAGGGTCACCTCTCCACTCACTGCTGCTCTCCCTCTGCAGGATCCAAGGCAGGAGGAAGGGAGGGTGGCAGAAAGCTCTCAGCAAGGGGAAGCAAGGCCAGGCTGTGCCTGCACCACGGTGCTTTCCACAGGCACAGGCCTGGCATGCTCAGTGGAGCTGAGCACCTGACTGTGCCACAGCTCTCGGCAAACAACCCAGAACCCAGCCTGCACCTCCTCCCTCCTCCCAGCACGAGGCCGCAGGAGCGTATTCATCTTCAGGGACACTGGGGCAGCATGACAGGCTGAAATGTGTGGCGTGACGACAAAAGCCGTGCACGCTGCAGAGGGAACGCTCTGTAGGAGATGCGGGCTGTGTGGCTGTGGGCGGCGGAGCAGGGTTGGGCTGCATCCCTGCAGCACAGCTGCTCCTGATGGAGGTTCGGCTGTGCTGTGCCTCAGCGTCACCCTGGCGTGACAGAGGTGGGGCACAGAGGTGACACATCCTGAGGCCACCTGGGCCGCGCTGCTTGGAGCTCTGACATCCCCTCCTTGCCTCACGGCATCTGCCAGGGCTGGAGAAGGCAGTGAGACAGAATCCCGAGCCTCACACGGGGAGGGAGAGCTGATCCCGTTAGCAATAATGGCTGCTTCAACATGGAGACACAACCAGCTCCTGACCATCTGGCACGGTCTGACACAGCACCGCGCTGGGGATGCCTCCACCAAGCCCCAGCGAGGAGGGAGCTGAGCTGCTCGGAAAAAAGGAGCCTTTCCCTACAAAGGCAGGGGCAGGGAGAGCTGCCCGGGGTTGTAGACCTGGGGCCGTGCACGACTTCCAGCTAAGCCCCCTCCAGCCCTGCTGGTCGTGGCTGTGCTCGCCGCTGGGTCACGGCTGCTTTACAAATTTTTCTGCTTTAAATAATCTCTTCGCCTCCAGACCCTGGTGCTGAGGCACAGAGAAAATGGGGCGAATGCTAATTTCTGACACGGATGTGGAGCGGCTCTGCCTTCGTGGGTGCTCAGAGCTCTCCCCTGCTCCCAGGGCCCTCCGCGCTCCGGGGCCCTAAAAACACAGCTCTTCCCTCACCCTCGGGGATGGGCGTTCACTGGGCAGTCACTGCCGCCTTCCCGCCTTCACCACCCTCTTGCGGTCCCGAGTGACGCTCCCGGGCCGCTCCCGGGGGTCTCCGGTGCCTTCCCCGGTGCCTTCGCCGCTGCCCCCCGCTCCTGAGGGGCCGCGTTGGCGCGGGNGCTCTTCGTGGGGCAGATCCCGCGCAACCTGGAGGAGAAGGACCTCAAGCCGCTCTTCGAGCAGTTCGGCAAGATCTACGAGCTCACCGTGCTCAAGGACCGCTACACCGGCATGCACAAGGGTGAGCCCGGCGCGGCGCGCACAAAGGGGCGGCGGGCCGCGGGTCGGTCCACGCGTGACCCAC
>VWZS01007399.1:770122-837083 GCA_013397075.1 Rhabdornis inornatus | reverse complement strand
CTGCCCGGGAACACGTCCGCATCCCCAGTGCCCACGGGCGGGGTCCGGCATCCCCGCGGCGGAGCCCCCGGAGCCCCCCGGCCGCGGCCCGCGCCCCGCCGGCAGCCCTGGGCCTGTGGCCCCGCGTGGGCTGCGGTGACAAAGGCGGCGATGGGCAGCGTGGGCCGGGCCGAGGCTGCTGCGGAGCGCGGGGGCCGCAGCGGGACCCACGCTGGGCTGCTGGCCATCCCCTGAGGGGCCTCGCACTGACCCCGGGCGAGGGTTCGGCGCTGCGGTTTTAAAATCCGTGCAACAAAGAATATTGGCCGCGAATGTGCTGCTGTCAGTGGCGTTTGGGGTAGGTGAGGGGCCTTCGTGATGGCGCACGGGGAGATGAGGGGTCTTCCTTCGCTGAAAGACCTTTAGTGGGTGCTGAAAAGTTTGAGGAGGCTCCTTTAGCCTCGCTTATTGTTGTGTTTTTGTACCGAAGAGCTGTCGCGTTCGGCGTGGCAGCTCCCTTCAGTGGAGCGGCTCTACCCCACCCCAGCAGGTGTTTGGGATCTTGTGACCTGCACGGCTCCACCAGGAAGGGAACTCTCGGAGTTGTTTGCTGTAAGATCGGAGAGGGTGATGGCAGCCTGGCTCCCTGGCACAGGTAGAACAACCTGCAGGGAACCGACAGTGAGTGCCCTGAGAGCTGTCGGTGCTCAGCCTGGGCTGCTGTGCCCTAAAATGATCTGTGATGGGGCCATGTGTTGGTGCATGCTGGAGGGAGTGTGCCACGCTTAGTCCTGATGCCTCAGATTTAGGAGGAAGGGTATGAAAAATCGAGTGCCTTGGCAACATGAACCCATGAACCATTCTAGACCGAACAGAAAGGGAAGAGGACAAGAGAAAAACAAGTGTATTTTCAAACAAAAGGCCAAATCTAACTCCAGCACAAAAGGAAAACACTTTCTCATTGAAGCCTGTGGGGGCTGGGCAGGCATGAATTTAGCTGAAGAAGTGTGTCTGGTTGTGAGTGAAGAACCAGGATGCCATGTGCTTGTGTGTCTCTGTGTGCAAGGAACTGCATCCAAACCTGCTGCCAGGGGATGATGAGTTGCAAGGTTTCAAACCCAGCATGAAGGAGAATGGGCCCAAGGCAAGAGGCAATTGCACATTTCATTCCGGTTGACGTCTTAAATATAGACTGTGTGGTCTGAGGTCAGCTTCCAGGCAGGAGACAAATTCTAGGGATCTGCTTAGGTATGGAAATTAGAGGGGGCAGCTGTGGTATTAGCCAGATGTGTGCGATATTAACTTGCTGTTAAGGATTTCTGCAGCAAAATAAATACATCCTTTTGGTTCTAACATTTTTTTTTTGAGTGGATGTGAGTGTTGTTGGTCAGGGGTTATTCTGTCCTGAAGAGGCTGTTGAGATGTGAGGTTCACTGGTGGTTCTTGTGGGGTTGTTTCCACACCCCTTCAGTTCCCTCTGTCCCTCCCTGTCCTGTTTTGTACAAAGTGAGAGGCTGGGATTCCTTCCCTGGTGGCATGAGTTTGCATGTAGATCTTCAGCCTGTTTTGGGAACAGCCTCTCCAAAGAAGTCATCCCTTCACAAGGAAATGTGTGGGGGTTTAGCGTGCAGTGAGGGAATGAGATCCACAATCCAGCCCACCCTGATGCCTGATCACTCTCATTTACCAGGTTTGGCTGCAGTGCCTTGTGCTCCATGCAGGAAAGCCATCCTGGTGAGGAGCTGCTGGCATCAGCAGGCCTGGAAGGTGCCAGGCCTGACCCAGGAGCTGCAGTGGCCTGGAGCACTGTCACAGCCCCTGAGCAGGGGACACTTAGGCTGTGAGCTCGTTCTTGCACTGTACAGAAGCCACCTTTCTGGGGCAGTTCTAACAGCAGACTCAGTTTTCTCTCTCCATGTTCCTGATCTGCAGTGAGATCCAATTGACAGCTCACATGCAGCTTCCATCTGCTTTTTTCCCTTTCTCTCCCCAAAGGGGAGGAAGCGGTGGTGTGAGCAGCCAGCGTGTCCTCTTGTGTTCCCTTGCAGCTTGACATGGAGCTGAGCAGCCACCTCTGCCTCCAGGGAGGAAGAAAGGGTGGAAAAGGCCTGCCAGGGGCTGGAGGATGTGAGTTGGGCTGCAATGTCCAAGAGCTGGTCCTGTTTGGGTGCTGAGAATGGATGAATTCTGTGGAGGCAGAGGAGAGTCTTAGAGATCTAGAAATGTGAGCTCTGCTAGGAAATGGTTTTGTTAGTACCTGACTAGTCATGTCTCAGCAACCTGGCTACTGGTAGCTGATACTGTTCCAGCCTAATATTATTCATGAGGCAGTTTTTCTATTTATGTTAATCACAGATTCATTTGCATGTTAATGGCAGTGTTTGTCTCAAAGCTAATATTTTCATGGGAAGAGCGGGGAGGTGTTTGAACAGGCTTTTGGAATGGGTCAGGGGAGGCTGAGTGGGGAGAATCAAGTGGAAATTTTTGGCCTTGTGTTCCAGGATTAGGCAGAAGGCAGTTCCTTCACAAGTGTCAACTGGATGGGTTTCCTAGGAGTGCTCATGGTAGGGAAAGTGGAGCGATTAAAGAGTGTGAGATGCCAAACTGAACTGCAGGGGAATATTGGGCAGGAGCAGGGGCAGGAGCAGCCCTCTCACAGACAGGTGGACAGATAGGTGGCTTTTCCAGAGGGCAAGGATACAACAACACCCTCAGCCCCCCTTGCCTCCCTGGCAGCCCAGTTTTGACTCAGCTTCTGCAGTCTCGTAGATTAGCTCCCCACTGACTCCATGCTTCCCCTGCTGAAGTATTTAATGTGATTTCTGATGCTAAGCAGAATCTAGAGATCCCTCCCTCCTGCAAACCAGCAGCCTTTTCTTGCTCGAGGCTTTAGACTGCTGATGTGTGGGGTAATATTTAGGATCTGAAGGGATTGTAAATTCCAGAGTCAATGTGTTGTTTGTAGGGAGGATCAGGCACAGAATATATATTTTTATTTTTATTTTATGCATTCTCTTGCAAGTGGAACTAGGCTGGGTTCTGCTTTCAGGGAGCTGGAAACGCTCCTGGAGCCCATGGAAGTAGGGTGGTACCACCGACACTGATGGGGCATAGAGGGATCTTTGGCAGAATGATGGTGGCCTGGCTTTGCAGATAGGCCTGGCTTTGCAGACAGTGCTCTGTGTGCTGTCCTGCATCCCTGTGCTGGGAATGGGTCGTTGGCACTGCCCCGGTGCCTGGGACCTTCCAGGCTGATGCTTCTTCACACCCTGAGCACTTTCTAACACCACATCCTGTGTCTCAGCAGGCACAGCTGACTTGGTGTGAGAAGTGCCCAAAGGGGCCTGAGCCTATCTGTCTGAGCTTGCTGTTAACTAAAGCAGGAAATGTGGAAGTGATAAAACCCAGTCAGAGTGACAGGCCCCTCTGCACCTCTGCGGACATCTCTTCACTCTTGGGCAGACCCTTGGGTGGCTTTGTCAGCTCAAAGTTTTAGGAGCCCAAAGAGCCCATGAAAGACATGGTGAGCAGAATCCTGTCACAGCATCCCAGGAGGAGCTGCAAGACTTAGAGTGCAAGAGATAACGGCTCTTCAGGAAGAAAGTTTATTTTCCCCAAATATTTGTTTACACAATTAGGCTCAGAGCACAGTGTTTCTGCCAAACCTTTTTCTGTATTTCTGACCAGGACTTTCTGACCAGGATTGGAAGTGACTACTGCACGCTGCCTCCAAAACACCTGGTTGTGAAAGGCAGTAATCATATTTACCAAAAGATGTAGCTGGCATCTTTAGCTCCCTCCTTTCCAGAGCCAGTACAGCTTCCCAGGTTCCTGCTATTGGGGAAGTAAGAATGAGAGGAATGTCCTCAAAGCTTAGAGACATGAAGAGCTCAGGGACAGAGCAGTGGACCAGGCTGACCTGTACCTGTAGCCCCAATTCAGGCTGGATGTTAGAGGCTGCCTGAGTGCTGCTTCATGCTTGAGTGAAGAGAAGGAGCACAAGTGGCTTCTGCTGAGTGCATACCCACATCCTTGTAAAGCAGAGCAGCAGCAGGGATTGATTGCCCTTGGGTTGGAGTTGGAGTGAGGCATCTTCAGGCTCCACAGTTACAGGATGTTTCTATCTCTGGAAGCTGCTGCCTCTTGGTACCTGAGCTGCTAGAAGATGGACAATGTTACTGCCTATGCTGTAGGGAGGAGAAGCACCAGAGGACTCTAGGGAGGGGATTCATGGCACTTGTTCACATTGGTGCTGGTGGGTGTAGGTGTTGCTGGCCTTTACAAATCTGGCATGATAACAGTATCTTCTTGTGTGAGGAGTGTCCCTCCTTTATCCACATTAAATGGTCTTTGTCCAGTTTTATTTTTAGCTTTTCCTCCCGTGCACTGGGGTTTTTGAGCCTGGCAGTGTGCTTTGCCTCCGTTTTGACATTCCTGAGCACTGGAATATGGGACTTGAGGATGGGGTTTGCGTGCTTCATGTAGACATAACTCCACCTGTCTTGAATTTTCTTAGGTTGGTGGCTGATGCTCCTGAGGCAAGGATGGTGCCTTCACTGCACATGGGCATAGTACCAATGCATTGAAGCTTTTAATGGAATAAATTGCTTATTCCCAACTGCTGACTTCAGAGTTTTGTGAGCTAAACCTGGCCCAAATCATCTTAGAATGAGTCTTGTATGACTTGCAAAGCAACAGACTGGAGCAGCAGGTGGAATTTGGTATCTGTGTTTGAGGCTTTGGTGAGCAGGCCTTCAAATCTGTTAGAAATAGATTATAGGGGTTATAGAGTCTGGTCTCTGTGCTTATAGAGCTGCTTTTGAGGCCTGATGTCAGAGCAGTCCATGGGGGAGATTGAAAGCAAAGGGGACCTTCCCCACCACACCAGAGCCAGCTGCCTTTGCCAGGAGCAGTGAAGTTTACCTGCATTCTTCTTGGATTCACTGCATTTGTTAAATTGCCTATTGGTCCCGCACTTGACTTTGGTGCAGCATTCTTGCTTCAAAACCTGGGCAATAAGGAGCTTTGATGACCTCTTAGAGATATCTAGTGCTTGTGTGCTGTTTATGGAAGGTTTTTCTCCCCTAGCAAGAGGTGTGAGGACAGATGTGATGTGCTTACCTTCAGCAACTTCTTGGAGTTGGGATAGAACAACAGGAGAACAGAATTATGTTGCTGTGGTTGGGATTTTCCTGAGGAGCTGCCTTGTGCCTGGCCTAAGGATGTTGTGTACCATGGAGTCACACTGGGGTAGAGGGGAGAAGTCCAGACAGCCCCTGCACCCGCCTTTGGATCCATGGACGCCAAGAAGTGGCTTAGATCAAAGCTGAAGCAGCTTTGGAGTACAGCAAGCCAGGCACAAGAGTGTAGAGGCAGAAAAATGGGGCTCTCTGACCATAACAATGCATCTGCAGCCCCAGCACAGCAGTGTAGACAGGGATGTTCATCAGCAAGGCAGAGGGACTCGTCCTGCCTTGCCTTGGGATGTGAAATGCCACTGTGGATGGGAGGGGGATGAGTGAGGGGGTTGGATGCATTCTGAGTCTATTCTCCAGTGCTTTGCCTACCCTCATCTGAAACAACTCAAGTGATGGAGCTCCAGGCACTTCCCTGGGGAGATCATTCCACAGTCTAAATCTCTTTCTGCTAGGAAATGTTTCTTGATAACCAGCCAGATTTTTCCTCTGCTTATTCTTAGCATCAGAGCACCCAAAGATGATCCCTCTTCTTCCTGGAGGGGCTACAACTCCTCCCCTCCTCCCTTGGCTCCAGCATTCGTCTGAGATGTTGAGTCATATCTTGACTAAGAATGTCAGGATCTGGCCTTTTCTCTGTGCTTTTTATCTGGCTTAAGTTGGTCCTTGCAGAATGCATGATGCTCTGCTGGGCTCTATATTGTCCTTGTGGTGCATATGGGCACTGGTATGTGTTTGTGTGCATCATACAGCACACAAGGCCAGGCCTCTCCTGCTATAGCTTTCCCTAATTTGTGAATCTGGATCATGGAGCTTTTGTATAAGTCTAAAATCCCAGATACTTTCCTTCTTTCCTTGCTTCCTTTCTTTTTTTAATCAGTAATCATGCTGGTCCTTGCCTCTCTCCTGATCCTTGTGTGTGGCTGTTTCTGCCACAGACAAGATCAGCTTTCCTTTTGCTCTCCCATTGTGTCTCACTTTGTTCAACACCTGTGTCAAGCTCTGTTGATTCACTGGGACCTTTTTCCAGCTCTTAATAGACTTTAGATGTGGCCTGCAAGTCCTTTAACGTTGTTTCTTTGTCTTTTTTTCCCCTGGAGCTTTAGACACATCCAAATTATGTAACATTTGTGTTGATGTTCATCTGCAAGTGCCTGTCTAACTTGACACTCTCTGTATCTGCTGCAGGTTGTGCATTCCTCACATACTGTGCCAGAGACTCTGCCATCAAAGCCCAGACAGCACTGCATGAACAGAAGACTTTGCCAGGGGTAAGTCCCAGTGAATTGTCTGGAGCTGATGCCATGGGCAAGATGATAGGGAATTTTCAGGGGAGGGAGCAAGGGCAAGAAGTGGCTTAGATCAGTTTTCCTGCTTGTGGAAGAGAAGGGTGTTTCTGGGGTTAGAACAGGGATATGGGAGTGGAGGCACAGCACTGTTCTTCAGAGCTGCTGCTTTTTTTCTCTGGGGAGGGGTGTTTCTGTGCTGCTCTTTGCACTCTGTGGTGTGACAGGACACCTTCAGCTTTCTGTCACTGGGGAGCTGTGGGCTTCGGGGTGAAGCGTGTGGGTGCACAGTGGGCACTGCTGAAAAACTCACACAAGATAAGATACCAGAGCCGTTTTCCAGGTGTGCAGAACCTCCTGGTGCATCCAATTCTACTCTGCCATTGCCCTGCAGGGTGCCTGGATGGAGCTCTGATGCAGTGGCTGAATTGGATCAGCCTCTCAAAAATAAAAATATACACTTGCCACATGCCATTGTTTGGAAGAGAAATGGATTATTTAGGTGAGAGAAGGACTGCTGGTCTGTTCCTGGGTCTTGCTCATTCCACAGCTGGTCTTGGGAGCAGAGTTCAGTGGAATCTGAGGGAGGCTGGGCACTGTGGAACAGGTCCCTCCTTGCCTGGCAGTGCTCTGCCTCCCTGGGACCTGCTGGAGAGCTGAAAGGAATTCTGGATTGTTGCCCTTCCCATTTTGGTATGATTTAAGAGCTTTGACTGGGCAGTTCCCTTGCTGTACTGAGGGGGTTGATCAAGCACATTGAAGGGATTCATTTGGAGGTGAGTAGGAGGAGGAGTTGGGTACTTATAGATAGAAGCTCACAGGAGGCCGTGAGTGCTCAAGGCAACAGAATAATTAATGTAAACCAGGGGTCTCAGGAGGGTGGTTAGGAATTCTTAACCATAACATTTCTTCTTTAACCCATACAGGTCCAAAGAGCTTCCCTCACCTCTCCTAGCTGCCCTCAAGACCTCCACACATCCTTTTCTGTATTTGTTTGCCTGTGTTTTTTTTGCATGGACCTGTGCTGGCATCTGAGTACTGGAAAATGCAAGTGACTTAATTATCACTTAACAGGGTTCTTATCTCGGGACAGCCAGGGGGAAGAGTACAGATAACCAGCACAAATCTGCCTGAGTTATTTTTTGTGATGGGAAATGGTTGGATTTTTGAACTAAAGCACTGTAACCTCATGTGTTGGTCCAGGGCAGAGCTGACAGTGCCTATAAGAACAAGTCAAAGGATGGAGGAGTAGTTGAGAGGAGTCATGGCACAGTGCTGTTAATGCAGTGGGGAAGTCACACGTGTCTCTGAAAAATTATTCATATGACGCTTGGTGGATTCAAGGCAATCTCAGTTTTGCTACAGTTCTACATCAGGGATTTGTTGCATGTTTCACTATGTTCTCTGCTGTCTGTGCTCTCAGGGGTTGTAGAGAACTGCTTGGAGCAGTGTTTAAAGCAGCAATTTATCTATGATGTGGTGATCTAAAGGCTTTTTATGTTAAGGGAGGTGTAAGACACTGCCTGGGAACAGTAAGAAGTCTATGGTAGGTGAGTACTTTTGAACATACTTGTCTGGAGACAGTTAATGAGCAGTGTGGTGTAATTATGTTTCAGGATTAGGATGAAGATGAGCTGTGCTGCATTTGGAGCTGTCTATTTTCAGGCTGCCAATACACCACTTACATCACATTCAGTTTCTCTTTTGTTCAGTCCCTCAGTGACCAAGAAGGCACAATTCTCTCTGTCTTGGGTCGTTTAGAGGTGGTTACTTGGCATGGACATGGGCTGGGTGACTTGAGGCAGCTCTCAGCCATGCTTTGCTGGTGTCTGTGTAGCATCACCTGTCCTTGTGGCCGAGCTGATCACGGGCAACACTTTGGGAATGAATCACAGACAGGAGGGACAGGCAATTGCTTCCCTGTTCTGGGAACAAGGACATTTCATCTCCGTACATTCACATCTGGATCATCTCCTGATGATCTGTGGGGCAAAGCCTATCCCCAGGAGTTTAGCCAGGGCCCCAGCATAGGGCAGAGCACAGAACATACTGACCACACCACTGAGATTTCAGTCAGGGTGCCACAGACTGGTAAACAGCTGATTTCTTGTGCATTTTACCTGTATCCTTCCTCTGTATTGCACAGAGCAGAAGAAAGAAAGCTGAAGGGTTATGAAGTGTAGGGTGACACAGACTTTCACCTGACTGCATGGCCAAACCTCAGCAGGTTTAGAGACAGCAAGGGATCAAACTGGCAGAGGAAGGATCTTGTGCTGATCCTACACTTGCTGTTGTACCACCAAGCAATTGCAAGTGCCACAAGAACCAAAGAATCTTCCTTTGTTGGTCTCAATGCAGAGAGCTGTGGTTGAACTCAACAGTTCATGAACCTGAACAGAGACTAAAATGACTTTCTTGATCTAGGCTGAGGGTTTGGTAAGGACAGAGTTATGGAAGTGCTTTGAAGGTTTCTGAGATAGTCTTAGGCTGTGATCAGATGGCTGGAGCAGGACTGTTGGGTTTTCTTCCAGGCTGTCACTGGGTAGGTCTGGGCCCATGGAGGTGTTCCTGAGGTCCTCCAGGTCTGATGCCAGCAATGTCAGCCCACCTGCAGGGCCATGAGTGCAGTGCAGCTTACCTAAGCTTTTATATATGGTTATATTTATATTTTAGGTTTTCCACAAAAGTCAGTAGGAATCACTGTGGTCTGTATTTATTCTTGTGGCATTTGGGGCTAGTTCTCTTTTTGTGAGGTCAAAATTCTCTTTTGTTTCTGAATTGAGTGCTGTTGGATGTATGGTAACTGAATGGAATTTAAACTCTCACAAGCTTAGTTTTTGACAGTAAGGCTCAGCGTCTTTTTCTGAGGTAGACAGAATTTTGGCTTTTATATTTTTTTATATGGGCCAGTTTGCTCAGGGTGTAAAGTAACAAGACTGTCGTGGAATCATCAGGTTGGGAAAGACCTCTGAGATCATTGAATCCAGCCATTAACCCAGTGCACTAAACCATGTCCCTAAGTGCCACATCCACACATCTGATGGTGACACAACCAGTCTCACCTGTACAGCTGCATATTGTATTACCTAAAACACCTGTGCTGCCCTCAGAGCTGGTGAATTGTTGAAATCAGGCCTTTAAGGCTTTTTCCTAAATCCAGTGTCCTCTTCAGCTGCCAGCCAGCCCAGCAGTGCAGTGTTTCACCTTCTCCCCACTCCCTGGCACACTCCTCCCTGCCTCAGTGAAATGATATTATATCTCAATAACCCATGCCTTTGATTCGTGATTGTGCCTTCACTTTGCTGAGTTCTGAAAGGAATTGGAGAGGTTATTAATGACACACAGTGATCACACAGCAAGTTAAAGCCTCTTGCTAAGTGAAATTTGAGGGAAAAGCATCCAGCTTTTCAATATTTCGCAGAAACGCTTTATGTCTCTTTTCATTTGCAGCCAGACAGTTGCAAATTACATAAAATTGCTCCTGAAGAAGAAGAGGAAGAAGAATAGAGGGAGGAAGTGGAGGGGGGGAGGTTTAAAAAAGTAATTCTTTTGGCAAGGTACAGTTAGAGTTTTATTTCTATGCAGAACAAAGGAAGGCCTGCTGAAAGGTAGGCAAGTAAGTGGCAGAAATTGGTATTGATCCAAGCTGGGAATACGGGCAGTTTAAGAGCAGTGATGAGGGTACTGAAATGTGGCTACATCATAGGGAGAACTCATGGATGCAGGGACACAGGAATGGAAAATTACAGAGAGCAGCAGCATGAGAGCAGACAGAGACTCTGGGAATGCACCAGGGGTTGAGATGCTGCAGCACTAATTCAGGTGGTTGGGCACCAGTGCTAGTGCAGAGCTCGAGCAGAGGGCGTCCCTGTGGGTAGGCTGTGTCCTGTGCTGCCAGCAGCAAGGGCTCACCCGGGCCATCTGTCAGGATCCACAGCCTCTGCTGGTAGGAGGGAGCACAGGTGACTGGAGGGACTTCGGTGGAGAGGACAATGCATCTCATTCTTCCCTCCCCTCTTGTTTGTGCAATGCTGGTGTGAAGCCAGCCTGGACCAGTATTTCTGAAAATTTCAGGTGGTCTAAATGTTTGGCTGAGGTTTGAAGCTGGGCCCCACTTGTTAATCTTTGCAGCTTGAACCCTTCAACAGGGCAGGGTGGAAAAGTTTTTCCCATGTCCATTCGGCAGGTTGGCAATACTAGCAAGTTTCTGAGAGCCATCCAGCATTATCAGTTAGAAATACAGAGAGCATGCCAAGGCTATCTCATGGAAATGGCAACACCAGGACATGAAGGTGCTGGGCTAAAGCAGCCCCTGGGCAAGAAGCAGCAGAAGTGCCTGTTCAGTGCAGAGGGAATTGAAAATACTTGTGCTGTTGAGGGTTTGGCTTGAGGGGCTGAGAACTCTCAGTGAGGCAAAGCAGCTGTCCAGGGAAATGCCTACACTGAAGAGCAAGCTGCCAAGGCAGACATTGCCTTCTGTTCCCTGTGGAATTGAAAGAACAGAGAAATTAAAGATCAGCACCTGCTCCCATGTGCTGACCAAGTGGACACATGCAGGCTCTGTCCTGTGCACAAGGAATCTTCCTTTCTCCAGAGAAATTGCTGCCCTTTGCACAGCCAGGCCCTGGCATCTCCTTGCAGCACAAAGCTTTGACTTTTGCCTCCCAGGGCTGGGTCTTCCCTGGTGATCTCACTTACCTGTGTTTATGAACTCACCTGTACCTGCACACCAGCCCACACAGACCTTTGTCTTTGCAAAGGTACCACCCTCCTGGGTGAGACTCCACATTCCCACCTCTGTGGGCTCATTTGGGGTGTGTGCCTGCACACAAGTGTTTGTGAATATGGATATGGATGGGATCATAGGATGATTTATGGTGGAAGAGATCTCTGGGGTCTCTGCTCAAGCCCCACTCAAAGCAGAGCTGGCTACACCACATCACTGAGGGCTTTCTCCAAATGAGATCTGACTGCCTCCAGAGGCATCCTGCAGTCACCTGGGGCCTCTTTTCTAGTCTGCCAGCACCCCTAAAGGGAAACAGCTTATCTCCTATCAGCCCAGAACTGGCTCAGGGGATTCATCTGGTGGGGCTTGGGCCCATTTTGGGTGGATTTTCCCGTGGGTGCGTCAGCATCACTGGAGGTTTTGCTCTGCTGGGATTGTCAGAGTTGTGGTTGCCAAGGGAACTGGCACAGCCACTCTGTGTGCAGGCTGAGGGTCCCTGTGTCTGCCCCCCTCTGTTAAATCAGCAGAGATGTCTTTTCCTGGCCGCTGTCATTACCCTGCCACAGGGCAGGAGAAGGGCATGGCTGCAGCAGCCCAGTGGCAGCCTGTGAACTTGCCAGCACAGCCAGGAGAGGCCTGTCCAGGCTCTGCAGAGCTGCTGTGTCCATCAGCTCAGACACTGCTGCCCCAGGCTCTGCCCTTCCCTGATTTTTTGGGGTCTTTGGAGGCTGCAGCTTGTGCACAGAGAAGCACCTGAACATGTTCACTGGACCAGTGGTGCAGCAGTGGGCACAGGGAAAGGCACAGAGTGTTGAGTGTCCTTTCCAGTGGAAAGATCAAAGCCTTTCCAGTGGAGTGTGTACTCTCAGCTTTTCCCTGTGCCGCTTTCTTGCCCTTGCTCGGGGTAACTTGGTGACCCATCTCACAGCATCTTACTCCTACTTTTTGCAGGCCTTAAGCCCTAAGCATTCCTTAGGCCTGCTAAGCACTTTCTACTTCAGTGGGAGTGACAAATGTGACACTTGGGCTAGTCTCTGAAGCAAGATGCTGAAGAAAGATGCTGCAGCTGACGCACAACTGTGGGTCTGAGCACTCAGCTGTGCCTGGGTCCTCAGGCCCATGGCTTTCTGGAGGCCAGAACAATCTCTTGTGGTCTTGATGAACTTTCTAGAGGAGTTTTTGGGTTTTCAGTTTCATCAGTCCTTCAGCAATCTTCCTTGCTCATGCAAAAAGATGTAGCTGAGCCGTGCAGGCAGAAGTTGTGTGGTTTGTACTCTGGGATTCACATCCTGCTCCTGCCACAGACTTTCTGCATGATCTTCATCACCACATGCCTCAATTCCTCCACCTGGAACACACTGCTCATAATTATCCTTGTCTCCTCCATAGTGGAATTGAATGAGGTGAATTCATAAGCAGCCTGTAGAGCTGTGCCAGCTGAACTTGGTACTGATGTTGCTCGTGTTTCTGTATGAGACAGCCCCTCTTTCTCAGGGAAGGATGGTTCTCCTGGACAGGATTGAGGCATGCTGAGATGTCAGAGGGAAGATGCAAGTAGGGTACTTGAGCACTGAGACTAGCACCAGTCCATCCCTGCTTGCATTCCAATCAGAAACGGAATCCAAATGAACAAATTAGCATTTAGATTTATGTGCTCTGCCCAGTTAGAAGTGATTATGATCATGCAGGCAGGGCATTTTTAACTGGCCAGAGGAGGACAAGCCCACGGTTTGTAAAGTGAAGAGCCCAGGACCTAATTCTGCTAATGGCCCTGGATGCCTTTTGGTTCCTGACATCCCAGAGGAGCCAGCCTGCATTGTGTGTTTCCTACACTCTGCTTCTGACCCTCTTAACACTGTGAGGTTCCCCTGCATTGCACCTAAGGGGCTATTTTACATCACTCACTCGTAATTAATAGAAAGGCTTGCCCTGCTGTCCCAGGGGGCTTTTTCCTTCTATCCAGCTTTTGCAGTTTGAAAGCTGAAGAAGGGGGATCTGGGAGTCTTCTCCTTGAAGAACAGGGATACCAGATTGCTGAGCTGACTGACAGCTCCTGCTGGGCACTGATTAAACACGGGGAGCCAATTCACCTCTAGAAGTCTTTATTTGGGGTGTGGTGAGAGAAATGGTGCATTTTGGCCTTGGTGAAACCAATAGCAAAGCTTCCTCTGACTTAAGGAGTTCCAGGATGTTTTCTTAGATCCTTGATCTCAAGAGTGCGTAGGAAGGTGGGGAGCATTTCCTCAAAAGCAGGGGGAAGCCCAAGCAGAGAGGGGTCCCCTGCTTCTCTGTGCTGCCCAGATCCTGGGATTGGGGTGTAATCCAGACACTCAGCAAGGCCTCTCAGCCTTGCCTCTTCCCTGGAAGTCCCTGGGCTCCTCTGGGCTGCAGTGACCCTCCTGTGGCTGTGTCCTCACTGTTCTCAGAAGGCTGCACAGGACATGGCTGCTGTGCTTTGTGTAAAGCTCCCGAGGTTAGGGATGGCCTTGGCCCTGTCTGGCTGCCCTGTTGCTTTCCCACCAGGAACCCCCCAGAAAGCCAACAAAGGCTGCAGGCTCATGAAAGGGAGAGTGGTGCAGGCAGAGAAATGTTGTCTGTGAGAGCTGTGAGCAGGGTAGGGACAGCTGTGTTGTGGGAGTTGTGTATCCAGCCAGGAGGGAAATGGGAGCGAGGAGCTGGAGCAGGGCAGTAGGAGCTTTGCTGCCCATCTGGTGCCCACTGCTGCTCCAGAGGATTTCCTGAGTGCAGTGGGTCATGGAGCTGACAGCCCTTAGTGTCATCAGCAGCGGGTAAGAACTCTGAAGTGTGAGGGTGAGGGACTGGGGCAGGGGACATTTGGCCCATGGTGTCCTGACAGCATGTGCTGAATGTTAATGTGATATTCTTAAGAAATGAAGACTAATAATGCTCAGCTGAATAATTTAACAGGGAAGATGAAGCTCAGCTTGTGAGGCAGGTGCAGGCTCATGCATCATTTGCTCAAATTCTCCATCCTACACGAGTGCTCACTTGTGTGTTCCTGTGTGGTAAAAGGCTTCCATGTCTGTGCATGTGCATCTTCTCCACTCTGGGAATTTAAGGCAGGCACATCCTGACTGCTGGATTCTGGGTCCAGCTGAGTATATACAAATAGTTTTCTTATTCATGTGTGCTCTCTGATTACTGGGCAGCCTCAGGTGATGACTGGAGACCAGGAGAATTTGTACTTTCAGAGTTTGCTGTGTAGGCCAGAAGTGGATCTTCCCTGCTGCCCTGTTCCTCTGTTTCTCTCTCAAATGGGAAAGGTAAAACTTGACCATCCCTGCTGTGTGTTCCTGTAGGGGACAGAGCTTTGTCTGAGACCTGTATACAAAGTTTAGGATCCCCCAGGGACAGTTCTCAAGGCCTTGAGACCTCTGTGGTCGAGTTAAAGCTGCTGTGGACTCCCTCTGCTTGAGAGGCCTTTGATAATTTGTTCATCTTTGGTGGCAGCATGAGACTCAGAAGGATTAAAGTGGTGGTGTCCTTCGTGGACACCTCTGGGTGTCCACTTCAGTGCAAGGAAGACCATGGCTGCCTCTGCCTCAGCTGGGAGACCTCCTGTGTGAAGCTGGCAGACAATCCTGCTGCTCTTCTCCAAGCCTCAGCATCTGGACAAATTTCTTGTATCTTGTTTTCTTCTCTTTACTCAAATCTTCCAGAGCAGATGAAGACTAGCCAGAGACCCAACCCCAGATTGGTGGGTGTCTCTCAAAGTCACTGAAGCTGGCAAGGCCTCTGGAAGTGGGCACCCCTTGACCCAGGGCTTGGTCTGACATGGGCAGAGGGAAAGTCTGGTATGCCCACCCCAGGTGTTGTTTCAGGTGGGCAAGAGAGGAGCTGTGGCCATAGCTGAGGGGTGCAGGGCAGCCCTGCTTCCTCTGGTAGCCCCAGCCAGGAGCTGCCTCTGGGTTTGCACCTGTACTAACCCACACTTCTGTACTGGCACTGCCACCTCTCGTGCTGTGGCCCAGCTGTGGGCACATCACCTCACTGGGTCAGTGGCCCTGTGGGATGCACTCGCCCAGGGTGGCAGGTTTGGTGAGGTCAGCACCCCTGGGGTCACGTCCCTGGGATGGGGGAAAGGCTAGGGATGGACAGATGGGTAGAGGGGGCCCCTTCCCCAGAGATCATATCAAAATGTCTCTTTTGTGCAAAGCAGAGGGAATGCCCCCAAGAGCTGGTTTCCATGGCAACTGCAAATGTCAGGTTCCATGTGGTGAATAACCGTTTCCATGACAACACCTCCTTTATCCTAGGTGCTGGGAGCTGGAGTGACAGCCCTGTTGGGGGAGGGGACAGGGAGATGGCCTCAGGTACTTAACCTCCCCCTCGCCTCCCCCCATCCTTCCCGACTGTCGCCTTCAGCCCCTGCATCCCTGGGAGGGTGGTGCTGGATGTGTGTGCACTGCATTTCCACAGCATCCCTGCTGCCCCTCCTACCCCCAATGGCTTTGGGGCTTTGGCTTCCTCACAGAAGCTGAGATCTGAGTCTGTCCCTCCATCTCCCTCCCCATCAGTTCTGTTAGTTTAGCCCTGGTTTTGCATCCTGGGTAGAAACAAAACTATTCCTCGGTGCTGGGGGAATCCACGTCCTGGATGTGACGTGGCCAGCTGCCTCTCCTGGCTCTGCACGGAGCCCTCTCTTCTGAGCACACATCTGGGCTGCCTGCCCTCTCCCACTCAGCCTGCTCCCACAGCTCTGCCAGCCTCAGCTCACACAGGCAGGGTGCCAGGGACCGTGAGCACTGACAGCAGCCTCTCAGCAAGGAAATTGGAGGCTTTGTGGAACAATCTCTGACCACAGACTCCTGAATCCCTGCCCCACATCCCACTCAGCTCAGGAAAGATGTGCTGGGCCCTTGGCAGCTCCTGGGGGAGCAGCAGCCCAGAGGCTGGCGAGTTCCAGTGCTGCAGGTGCTGGGGCCACATGGCAGCAACAGCAGGATATCAGGAACTCTGCAAATGCCTGCAGCTGATCAAGAGTGGGAAAAGGATCTGCAGCCTCTCCCTCTTCCCTAAATGATTCAGGAGGTCTTGGAGTTGTTGTCTCTCAAGGTACAGCACGGCAGGAGCTGGGCCTTCCTTTGGGGAGCTGCCAGCCCATCCCTGGGGCCATTATCAGCAGCCCCATAATCAATCCTTGAGGCAGGAACTGCGTGGGCCTGCTCCCAGCCTCTGCTCGTCCTGCCTGAGAACCATCAGTCAGAGGAAGGCAGCTTCACAGCCCCCAACTGCCAGGCTGTGTGCCATGCCATGCCAGCCTGTCACCTTCTGGTTGGCATCTCTGTCCTGTGAACTGCAAAGCCACTTCACAGATTTCCTCCAGCTGTTGGGAATGTGGGCTCTGCCTCTGGTTTCTGGCCAGTCTGGCTCAGCCACCACTTGGAGACTGACAGCCTTGTACATATTGCATGCTGGCTTCTAAACACCTTTCAGTTGGTGTCTTCTATGGCTTAATTTCATTTTCTGTTTTGTTGCTGTTTTTTATCAGGGGTTTCCTAAGAGAGGGGGCAGTCTATGCCTGGACCTGCAGCTCATGTGCAGGCCTTCCCTGCCATATTCTGATTGTTTTTTATTATGAATGTCACTGATTCAGGTCACTGTCAGCCTCTGTGAATGATGCTGAGAGACATGGAGTGAGATGTGCTGTGAATGTGGAAATCTGCCCTGTGCACCATTCCTCAGGGGATATTCTGGTGCAGTTGGATCCTGCTAGCTGGGAAAGGAGGCTACAGTTTGTCAGCTGCCTCTCTGGGCAGCACAGGACACACAGACCTGCCAGCAGATGACTTCTGCCCTGCTTTTCAAACCAGACAGTTAAAGCTGTGGGTTCCTTAATGCAGCTACTTCTGTCTCTTCATGTCCCCATACCATGTGAGCTGAGCTACCCTTCAGGCTTGTTTGTGGTTGGGTTATTGCTGATGACACTACTGGCTGCAAGAGAAGGAAAAACCTCTTCTCCACACCCAAGGGAGAGGAGTTTTGCCACTTTCAACCTAAGCATTGCCCCCGAGGGCCAGAGATGAGAGATGTTGCTGGAGAGCAGCACTGCCCTTCTCAAGAGCTGCTCTGGTGCACAGAGCTGTCTGCATGAGGGCTGGGGAAGGGAAAACACCACAGGCCTGCTTGCTGTGCTGCTTCTAGCCAAGTTCAGAGGCAGTGTCTCTATCCTGCTGCAAGGACAGTGAGTGGCTCAATTAGGTGACGTGGCCATGCCTGCACTGAGTCAAGGCAGACACAGGAAGAGCTTCCAGGCACAGTTTCACCTCAGGCCACCCTGACCACTGTTCAGGCTCCAGTCACATGGTGATGAGCTGCTTCCCCAGAGTCCTTTCTGTGCCACTTGCAGCAGCTAAGAAGGCAGGGGTTTCTGCATGGTGGGCATTTCCAGGAGAGCTGCTCTCTGGGACAAGCAGCTGAGCAGGGAAAAGCGCCAGGTTCCTTTTAGAAAAAATGATCCCTTCTTCAAGGGTACTGGTTGGCATCACAATGTCTTGGTTTCCCTTCTGCCTGTCTCCTGCTGCCCTGTTGACAGTGTGCTGGGCAGTGGGCCAAACAATAACCTCTGCATTTCTGTTCCCTTGCAGATGGCGCGCCCGATCCAGGTGAAGCCTGCGGACAGCGAGAGCCGTGGAGGTAGTTGTCATCTCTCCTTGTTTCTCCTTTGGTGGCCCTGTGCTTGGGAGGGGGACCAAGAAATGAGACACAGAGTCCTGGCTCTGCCTTCCTCTGTGTGAGGAAGAGTCTGTGTGTGGCAGATCTGGAGGGCAGTGTAGGGACACAGCTGGACACAGCAGGCAGCTGACAGCACACCAGGTCCTAAGGGTAAGGATGTGGCTGCCCCCTCCACTCTCTTTCCCAGCTATTCTGAGGGTGTCATCAGCCTGGTGGTGTCTGTGTCTGCCCCAGGACATTACTGAAGCAGACCTGTGAGGCTCCTAAAGCCTTTGGGAAGAGGTTCCTTCATTCCTACACCTGAGCAGCCCAGTAAGAGCCAGATCCCTGCAGCAGCACTGGCTTTTTAATGTGTTCAGCTCACTGGTCTGCAGCTGATTCTCCTTTCTGCAGCTCCCTCCACTGCCTCCCCCATCACTGCTGAGCTGTCTCAGCCCTGCCACTCTCAGTCCTGCAGCAGCCCCCAGCACATTGTCAAGGCCAAAATGCTGTTGCAGAAAAGATCACATGATGGGGAAATAATGTCTGAAGGGAAAGGATCCTGAGATGGAAGTGCTGTCAGTCTGCAGGGTCCAGCCTGGTCAGAGCAGCACAAACTGAGAAGTTCAGAGCTGGAAGGCTGGGAACAAGAGAATCTGGTAATTTAATGGGGAGCTCTCAGCTGCTTAAATTCCTTCTCCAGATGGAGAAGGTTTGCAACTTCAGCCCTTTCCAAATCCATTAACTCATTTTGCTTCTTTTCCTTGCCTTACTGATCTATTTCTTTGCCTTTTCTCTTCATTCCTGCATCTGCCTCTCCATGCCCTGTGCTGTTGGTGCTGCCCCTGAAAGCAGTTTAGTAGAGGCCAGGGAAGGGTTTGTGTGCTGCTGTTTGTGCTGTGGGACAGCATGTCCTGCATGCTTTATTTAGATTTGGAAGGCTTTTGTTTTACATTTCCAAACAGTTTGTAGTGACTGTCAGTTATTGCACTGTCAAGAACATGAGATATATTTTATAATATTTTATATGAATGTGTGTATTTATGGTTGTATGATACTCCTTTTTAAAAAAAAAGTCTGTTTAAGTCAGATTGAATCTGTAACTTTTGGTTATTTACTTGAGGGATAGCACACCTAAGTTTTACTGAAGTCTGGGCATTTTACTTCAGCTCCTTGGTTTAGGGTTGAATTTAAGGTCCTTATGTGTGCTGTAGACAATAAAAAAACCCCCAGAATCTTCAGGATGTTTCACTGTTGAAAATGATGTTATGAATGGATGAGAAATCCTTTAGAGATGCCTGCAGTGGGTGGGGAGGGCTGGCTTCTCACTGATACTTCACATTGCCTCTGGATTCAACACTTAGGTGGTCAGTCCTTCCCCTACCACATTGATTTAAAAAGAAAAAAAGTTTGTGTGTCTGGTGAGTGCAATTCAATTCTCTGGTGTCTAATCAGGGCTGAGGCCATCTCTGCATCTCTGTTTTGCTGCTGGGGCACTACTGAGGGCTCTTCTATACACACCCATCTGGTATTGAGTGTTGGGATGTGACATCTCTGATGCCTCTGTGAAATCGAGCTGGGACAGGTCAGCAGGATAAAACCAGGGTGCTGATTTGGAAACAAGCTTTTGGCCAAGGCACTGGACTCTGAAATCTCTAAGTTTATGAAAAATGCCACATTCCCTAATGGTTACAAATGTCAGAACATCAACTCTGCTTCCCATGGACAAGAACAGAAATCTTTGGAGTCTGAACACCTGTCTCCTGCAGCCTGTGCACCTCCCTCCAGGCTCCTTGCAGAGCTCAAGAACAAGCAGCTCCCACAGGATCCACGACAAACTGGATTTTTTCCTGAGGCAGGAGCAGCATCAAGACAGCACCCTGTGTTTGTCTGAGACAGGTTGCTCTTCTGAAATGTTTCTGTCATGATGCTCCACTTGCAGAGAAGTGGCTGAACAACTTTGCAGATACGGGAAGAGCAATATCCCTGTAGCAACAGCCCCACACTGGCAGGAGGTGAAAGAAAGATTTGGGGCAGGGCAGAAGTGTATGGATTAGGAATTTATCAAGGGTATAGCTGCATGCATCAGTGGGGCACTGCTCTGCATTATCCATGGAGTGGAACCTCTTTTGTACTCACCAGGGACTGACATTTCTCAAGTGAAGCGCCCTGAATTAAGAACATGAAGTTAGAGCACCAGAATTTGTCTCTTAGTCTGGGAGGTGCTCATTTTTCTGCCAAAGGGGCAGTTTTGGCCAAGCCCTGCAGGGGCTGTGTGGGAATATTCAGTATTCCTGCATCCTGCAGAAGAAATTCACTACCAAAAATTTGCTGCCTGCATTAGTTCAGAGTGGGACTTGTGATTCTGGGCTGGCCATTGTCAGCTTTTCCCTGCTCTCTGCTGGGAGCCTGGAGTGCCAAGGAGGAGAAGACCAGAGGAGTTGATGAGCTTGTGTGGAGCACTGGGCTGCAGTGATGGGGCAAGACAGGTAACCCAAGGCCTTTAGCACTGCCCAGGGACAAGGAACATCTCTCTGCTTCCCGAGGAGATTGGCTGCATCCCACCCACAGCCAGGACTGCACTTCCCTCTCTCCCTGATCCTGGTTGCTGCCTGCTGTTGGTGATAACCCGAATTCACTGGCTTTGCAGGAGCTGTGTCCAGTGCTTGTGTGCTCTCTCTTGGCCACAACATTCAGCCTCAACCCCTGGCTTGTTCCCGTGCTACCTTCATCACCAACGTGCTCTGTGCTGGCTCCCTCCTGCTGCCTGCGTGGCTGCCGGTGCCCAGAGCATGTTTCCATGGGAACTCGACAGTCAGAGATCAGAGTGAATTTCCCTGCTTGCTGGACAGCACGGGAAATTGCCAATCAGAGGGTGAAAATCAGGAGCTGTAGAGAAAGTGAAGGGGAAAACAGCAGGAGGGGAGGGTGTGCTGTGCTGAGGAGGGGACAGGAGAGCTTCCAGTGCTGCAGGAATCGCTGCCGGGGAGCTGGAGAGTGATGAAGCTGATGGCCTGAGAATGCCAGCGGGTTTGGGATCAGCCCTGAGAATGCCAGTGGGTTTGGGATCCGTGCCTTCAGGATCACAGATCAGGTGAAAGGGTTTGCAGCATTCCAGCCCGGCTGGGGAGGGATGAGTCAGCCTGGATATTGTGGGAGGACAGCCCTGTTTGGAAGCTGACGGAATCAAGAGGATCCTGGATCATGGGTTGGGCTCCAAGATGCGGAGAGGGAGAGGTCAGCAGCAGAAGAGCCCTTTCAAAGATCCCAGCTGCTGCAGAGGCATCCAAAGGGAACAGGCTGGATCCTTTTCCTACGTGTGATTTTCAGAACCAGGCAGAATGAAGCAGGATTCACTGTGAAAAAAATCTTATGTTGTCAGTGATTTCATCTCCTTTTACTATTGCTCTTCTCAGCATTCAGAAAAGATTCCAAACTCATAGGTGTGTGTATTTATATTTGCCTTTATAGCTTAAGCCCCTAAGGTGTCACAGTTTTATCATGTGCTGCATAGCCAGGAAGACTGGCATTTTTCTTTCTTCCAAATTCCAAAAAGGAAAGCTGAAATTCCCAGATGAAGACACGACTTCCAAAAGGTTCTGGTAGTGGGTCCTGTCAGATAACAGAAGACCTGTTAAGCTGCAGGGATGGAGCATTCACTGTTTCAATGGACTTTTCCCACAGGACAGGGTAAAGAAAAATGCTTTTGATTCAACAGAAATGGTGTGAGGAAGAAACCACCAGAATTACCCAGGAAATTTGAGGGTTCTTTGAAGGAGAAAATAATGACTAACTCATAATTTGATGTTGATTTGATTTCAAGGTGTAGGATAACTAACTTTCCCAAATGTCTCAACATTTGGAAACATGTCTCAACCCCTGCCCCAGCCAGCCAGGGGTCCCTGAAGAGAAAGGCAGGACCATCAGATGCATTTCTGGCTATCAAATCTTAGCCCACAGTTATTTGCTTGTAGTTCAAAGAACAGAGGATTATTTCACAGCACCTAAAATCAGTGCAAGTGTTTCCCAGTGTATTTCTCCCCTGTGGTGATGATTTTTTTAAGGAGCTGCTCATGTTTGGCACCCAAAGGCTGCAGCATGGTGCACCTGTCTGAATTAAGGCCTGCTTGCAGCTGCAGTGGAGATTCAGGGTAGAGGAAGGGGGACCCTACAGAGCTCCAGTGTCCCCTGCCATGGCCAGACTGGGCTCACATCTGGCACCAGGTGATGTCAGTCAGCTCACAGAGCTGCTGCTCCTTTCGTCTCCATGCTTCTCTTCACTGCCCAGCAAATTTGTTCCTGTCCAGTCCCTTTTGTCTTCTGCTTTCTGGACTGTTCCTGTCCAGTCCCTTTTTTTTTTCACCCCATCTCTTCCAATCAGATTTTTCACTTTGTGCTGTTTTTTGGTTGGTTTGACCACCAGCACTCCCGAGCTGGCCCCTGTGGGGGCAGGTGCTGTCTCCCTGCTCAGAAGGCAGCTGAACAGCACCTGCTTTATGAACTCCTGTGCCTTGGCTGGGAATTATTGGGCATCACCAATTTGAATGGACTCGATCAGCTGAAATAACATCTCCAAAGGCAGCCATTGCCATGCAGGTGCAGGAAGAAATGTAGAAAGAATCACAAGGAAAACAGAAGGGGATGAAATTCTCATGGGTGTAGTTACCAGGGATTCATGAAAATGGGTAAGCTGGGAAACCTGGCTGTTAAAAAATATGCAAAGCCATATATTTCAGCCACTTCTAGTTATATAAATCAGGAGTATCTGCTTGGGGGTGGGTTAAGAGCCTGGGCTGTAGCACTTCTAACTCTTTATGTGTGTGGGAGACACAAGTGGCACATGTCTGCCTGGGGCTGCAGGAGAGCTGTGCCTGGCTGAGCCTGTGCTGGGGCTCTGGGGCAGGGTGAGGTGACTCCCTGTGGTGTCTGCATGCTGGGTGAGTGTGGCTGTCTGCACATTCCTCTTGCTCACTGAGGAATTTCGTTCTGGAAGGCATCCCTGGGGTCTGGGAATGTACAAGTGTGTGCCAGGGTGTGTGTTCCAGGCTTTGTGCTCATCCATTAGTGCTATGTGCGTGCATCTGCTTTTCTGTGAGGGACCCATGGCACAAATAGGTCCTGCCTGTGTGTTCTGCTGAGTGCATCTGTACCTGGCTGAGCAGCAGGGAAGGTGCCTTCCTTCCTTACCTGGGTGGGGAACCATCCCCTGAGCTAAGAGGAGCAGGGCAGGGGCTGGGGTGAGCCTTGGTGACAGTGGGAATGTGTCATGTGCCATCCTTGCCTGGCATCCAGCACCCCTTGGAGCTGCTCTGCTGCTGTAGCTCCAAGACCTGTTGTTTTTCAGGTCAGTGCACTCTCAAACAGAGAGCAGCTCCCTTGCTATTGCCCCTGACGTGCGTCACATTGCATTGGTTTGTTTGGAGCCAGCCCCTCTGATCCTGTCAGTAACAATAAGGAATCCTCTGGCACTGCTGCTCTGGAGCCACATCCCCACACGTTCCCTCCCTGGGCTGTGTCTCCCCACACGGATCTGGGGCAGTGGGGGAGGGTTAGGCTCTGTTCCCTGGCAAAAACAGAGCTTGGGCTGGCGTCTTGGCTGGGATTTCAGTGTTGTGCTGTTTTCCTGCTGTTCACATCAGTCTGGGGAGGATGCTGCCCCAAACCCTGCTGTGTCTGTGCTTGGCTGGATGGCATCAGGCATGGAATGGGCTCCTGTGGGTGCTGAGGGGGTGAGAGAGTGGGAGAAGGCACTCTGCACCTTCCCTGCCTCCACACTTACCTATCCCAACAAAACCCAGAAGGACTCTGAGCTCCAAGTCCTGGATGTGTTGGCCACTCTTTCAGCTCCCTGCCCGTGTGACACAATACACTGCAGAGAGGGAAGCAGGGACCGTGGAGCTGATGGTTGGCCTTCACCCAGCTGTCTGGGATTTGGGTGATCCTACAGTGAGGCAGGTTGGAAACCCGGATGCCGGGGTTTATCCCAGGCCTTGGGACACAGCTGGTTGGATTGGAGTGGGGAAGGGCAAATGGAAATAGAGATGCTTGGTTACATGGCAGCTAAGGAAATGGTGGTCTTGGAGAGAAGGAAAAGGAAACAGAAGTCAAAGGTCCTGGAATATATCGCCCTGCCTGGGCTGGTCTGCTGTATTTCCTAAAGCACCTGTTGGACTTCACCTGCCGATCAGTAGAAATGGGATTGCCCAGACAGTTTTTCTTACTATCATTTCTTTTGGATTATTCAAAGGAAAAGGCTAATGAATGAAAGGAAATTATTAACCCCTTGTTTTCCATTGGGGAGGGTAGGACAGGGGAAACCACAGAAACGCTTGAAGGTGTGAGGAGCTTGGGTAGACTCTGCATTTTCACCCCTGGAAGCATTTCAGCCAACAGCAAATAATTTCCATGCCAGGCATGTTTTTAACACCAGGCTGTTTTGTGCATAAGTGTTCCTCTCCTTCTGCTCTGGACTGCAAGCCTCATAGAAGGTTGATGTTTCTGTGTTTGCCCCTAGGGGACAGGAAGCTCTTTGTGGGCATGTTAAATAAGCAGCAGTCTGAGGATGACGTGCTCCGGCTCTTTGAACCGTTTGGGGTCATTGATGAATGCACGGTGCTCCGTGGACCTGATGGGAACAGCAAAGGTGTGAACCCTCTGTGTGTCCTGCCCTTTGTCCCGGCTCTGGGTAGTGCTCACCAGCCTCACCTCACTGGGGCACTCATTCTCCTCCCTGTATCCATGGGAACCCATAAAACAGCCAGGAATAGGGAGCAGGGCAGGAAGAGTCCTCTGCTGCCAGGAGGGATTGGGGAAGGTGGGCAGAGACTGAGGGAACAGGAGGGGAAGCAGAGCACCATTAGCTGAGATATCAGGGTCACTCCTGAGCCTGTTCTGTCTGTCTGGGGCTGCAGGTTGAAGTGTTTGTACCCACAATGAGGGGTTCACAGAGAATCTGGGGAAGAGGTGATCAAGGGCAAGGGTGGAGATGGTGTCATCTGTAGAGTCTATCATTGAAATAATAATTTGAGACCCTTCCTCTTTTTTCCAAGATAGAGGACTTGGGATGAGTCATCCTTTTTGTTCCCTGCTTCCTTGGGGTGGCTTTCCTTTGCCTTACCTGAGATGCAGACACTGTCTCTTGTGTGATGGCACTTTCACAGCAGTCCTGTCACTGCAATCTCCTGTGCTCTTTCTGTCCCTTTCCAGGCTGTGCTTTTGTAAAGTTCTCATCTCACACAGAGGCTCAGGCAGCAATCCACGCACTCCATGGCAGCCAGACAATGCCCGTGAGTATAAGGCCAGGGGACCTACCCTCTTCCTAATCCTTGCCCCATTTCCCTGTTGCAGGGACTTCCCCACACTCTCCCAAAAACCACAGCAGGTTCAACAGCAGTGTCCAGCAGGTGTGGTTGGGAGGTGTGTGGGTGTGTGTGTGCACATCTGTGCTCCACTTGTAGTGACCATCCTGTCCCCTGAGCTGTTTGTGTCTGTGCTCGCCCAGACTGGGAGTGACAGCACTCACAGCTATAAAAGCTAAATATAAGAGAGCCAAAAATCAGGCCATGATTTTATCTTGGAAGCAGCTATCTGGAGTAGTTCAAAACTGAGCAGGGTGAAAGCTGACAGTTCAGCCACATGGGTGGTCAGGGCTTCAGTGTCTGAGCACTCCTTGGCTTCTCTTCTTTAGGCAGTAGAGGAGGCCCCTGGGGCGGGCTGGGTGTGGGTGGGAGCCCCTTGTGCCTTGTGTGGGGTTGTGTGGCTGCAGCTGGGCCATCCTGTCCGGTGGAGCTGCAGCTGTGGCCTCATCTCTGGCGATCTCCAACCTGAGATTGAGGCAGCTCATGGACAGGACAGTGCCCTGCTGCAGCCAGGGAATTCCAGCTGCCAGGAGCTGCTCTGCCTGTCCAGCCGCACTCACAGTGGTGGAACTATGGTGCTTGTGGCCATCGATACCCTGGGTGTTCCTGGCTGCTACACATCCATGTAGGCAGCCGGGTGAGGCTCAGGTGTGAGAGGGAAGGGTTAGATGGGCAGACAGATGGGGAAGGGCACAGCCCAGGTTCCAGGCAGCTCCCCAGCACTTCCACGCCAATATTTGCTCTTCTGCTCCTCTTCCCACTCCTCTCTGCCGCCTGTCCTGCCCCGTCCTCCCTTGCCTGACCGCTGACTCTCTGGCTGTCCCACGCCTCTTCTCTCCTGCCTCCTCTCTGTCTCCTCTCTCTGTGCCTAGGGTGCCTCCTCCAGTCTAGTGGTGAAGTTTGCTGACACAGATAAGGAGAGGACCCTGCGCCGTATGCAGCAAATGGTGGGGCAGCTGGGCATTTTCACTCCATCTCTCTCCCTGCCGTTCAGCCCATACAGCGCCTATGCGCAGGCTGTGAGTATCCCGCGGGGGTGGGGGGGGAGCGCTGCCCTGCTGGCCCCGGGCAGCCCTGGGACACCACAAACATCTCCAGGCAACTGGGGGAAAGCTTCCCAGCACCTGGGAGCGCTCCTGCCTCGTTTCTACACTCAGCTGCCTTGTCTTGCACAGCTTTTGTGAATTTTTCTTCTGGAAATGGGGGGGCAGGGAAGAGCTGGGGCCTCCTCAAAGTGAGTTCTCTGTTCTGGAGGTGTTGGGAACAGGTCAGTCATGACCTTTCTGCCTTGTTATGAGGAGAGCTCAGAGCACTGGTTCCTGGGTGATGTCTGACAGACCTGTGATACCAACTTGTGAACCCTTTCTCTGGCTCTGTGGCACAAATGTTTGTCTGTCTGGTTTTGGAGCAGCAGGAGAGCTCTGGGACCCAGCTTCACGAGTTTATTTCTCTGCTGAAATTCCCAGGAGGGCTCTATTTCCCCCAGCACTGTCCGTGGCTCCCAGGTTTTCTCACTTGGCCAGTGGGACTGTGGAGTTTGCTGGAGAGGGAGCAGTGGGTAGCAGAGAGCCAGAGGTGTTTCAGCAGCCTGGCTGTGCTTTGGGTTTTAGTGAGAGAACCTCCTTGCCTTGGAGCCATGGTGGCAACTGCCATTGATATTGGAGGTAGGTCCCAAACTCAACAAATCCCAAATCAGCTGTGGTGGAGCATTGTTTGAGCCTCCTTAGTGACTATCATTTTAAAGTCCATGGAAGGAGGCTCAGAAGTTGCTCAAGGCAGGAGATTCTTGTGTCTACAAAGAAGTCAGAAGTAGATACTGTTACTGAAAGTAATTTTCTAGGGGGGACTGCAAATAAACCTGTTCTTGTGTGTGTGGACTCCTCCTCTCCAGCTCCTTGATGTGCCATCCTTTCCTTCACCTGACAGAGAAGGAACTGCTTCTCAATTGTTGGCTGTTTCCTCAAAGATTCCCCAGAAACTGCCAAATGCATTTTAAGTGTGTGGCAAGAATATGGATAAGAAAAAAGGAAATACATATGAGGCTCTATAACTTTGGGGAAATTTGCAAGCCAAACATAGGATTGATCCAACACAGATTATTTGAAGAACTCTTTGTGACCAGGTACCACCTTTTGCCAGGATCCTTCTTTTCTGTCCAGCCCAGGAGGCACCTGCACCTGAGGTCAAGAGTTGTGGCTTATCTCAGCTGTGGGTCAGGCATGAGATGATCATCCTGGTGTGTCTCCTGCTGTCCTAGAGGTGGCCCTGGCTTGGGCATGATGTGGTGGTGAAGGCAGGAATGGACCACACAGTGAGGTTATGGTGGCAGGAGGTGCTTTATCAGCTTGAGGTCCAGGCTGTGTAAGGAGGGAGAGCAGTGAGAGCTTCCAGACTCAGTCCTTTAATCTTCAGGAAGCCCTGCTGATGACAAGAAGGCAGTCAGGTCTAAGCTGTGCCTCCTTGCTTGTCTGCATCTTCTTTCTCCTCAGTTGTGTCTGTTACTGTGTTGCTCTCTCTCTGATTCTTCATTGGCTTTCCTGCTCTTTGACTTTGTTTTGGCTTTCCTCTTGACTCAAGACTCAGCCTGTCTCCCACTTTTTGGGGATTTCTTCCTTCCTTTCATTTTACTCTCCACTGGGTTTAGTTCTCCTTTTTTTTCCCCTGAGGCACTGACCTCGCACTTGACTGTTTCTTCTCTTGTGCCATCCCCATCTTTGTTCTCCATGATGGAGGAGAGATCCCAGCCAGTCCCACACACACAGTGCCACCATCAGAGGGAGAGGGAATCAGCCTTTGGAATGCCATGGAACATCTCTGAAAGTGGGGGCAAAAGAGATAGATTTCCATGCTGAATCTCCTTATGGTTCCTCAAAATGCTCTGCCATGGGCAGCCCTTGGGAGCTGGGACCTCTGGTAAGCCAGGGCTCTGGGGAAGACCAAAATCCCTCATACCCCCCTGATTCCAGGCTTGGAGGAGTAGGTGCTGCACCCAGGGTCCCCCCAGGGCTGGGAGATGCAGCTGGACCTGGATTCTGGATGTGGCTGAAGCAGACTGACAGGAGTGAGTGCTGCTGGGGTGAGCTGGTGCATCAGAGGCATCACAGGTTCTTGTAGCCATAATTTAATACACAACAGCTTCCTCTCCCTGTCCCCACAGGGTTTGCTGAGTTACCAAGCCAAAGTGGTCCCCAGGGGTTTAGAAAGAAGTTTAGAGCCTGGGTTGTTTTTGTTTTCAATTGTCTGTTTTAAATTTATATTAATAACCTTCTTCAAAAACTATCTCAAATTAAACATGAAATAATCATACACTAAGTTCAGTATTAAGTTATTCAGATCTATGCAAATATGCAAAATAAGGTACTTAAAATAGTCAAACAGTGCATATTAGCTGAAACTGTAATAAAAAGTCTCATCTGGGAAGTACAACTGGCTAAGCATCAGAAAGCAGTTTATTTCAGTGCTTAAATCAGGTTTTGATCCCAGGTGCCTCTGCAAATGAGTCCATTTTATTCAACAAGTTAGTTCAGGTGGACTCAGGGAAATGTTTGGGAGCTGAAAAGAAATTATCAATACAAAAAAGGCCTGAAGTCTTAAAAAAGCAACAAGAGCAATTTACTAAGTGCTTATAATGCTTGAATATTTCTTGTATATCATAAATCAATTAGTTCCAAACACAAAACATAATTTGTTCACACCTCCCCCCTTTTATTTCTGCTCTTATGGTTCATTATGGTAATTTTATGTAAGTGATGAGAACAATTCCAGAGTGCCAATTTGGTGCTCATGCAGCCGGATGGAGGCCTTGGTCCAGCCAGAGCCCGGCACAGAACAGGCATTAATGAGAAAAGAGAAGATCAATATTCCCAGAGTGAGTAGGAAACGTGTTGGTTCCTGCACCCCAGAGTGGGGACAGTGTGGGGACAGGAGCAGGAGCAGGTGGGGGCTCTGGCAGAGAGGCTCAGCAGGGCCCTGTGACCCAGGGAGGCCACGTTTCACTGCAGCCCTGGCTCGGGGTGGCTCCCAGTGACAGGAGTGAGTCCAGCTCCAGGGGAGCCAGGGATGATCAGAGAGGTGATAGCAGGGCTTGTCCTTTCTGGAATGAATGGCACAGGAGGGACCCCTGTGCTGTCAGTCCCCCTGCCCCAGAGCCCCCACGCTGGGATGGGTCTGGGAGCACTCACCCATCCCCAAAAAGGGCTCCAGCCAATTTCAGCCTGTGGCTTTGTTTGTACCAGCTCACAGAGGCAGCCCTGCCATGCAATTTCTCTTTTTGTGAAAAAGCCATGATCAGCTTCTGTGTGAGCAAACTGGGAGGTTTAGCTAGGCATGAACTTTTCACAGTTACCAGATCCTTCAGCTGAGCCCTGGGCCAAAGTGCTTTATTGACTTCAGCCCTTTGTGAAGAGCTGTGTGTTTGTGTTGTAAAGCAGACAGTGGGATGTGGCAATGTCAGGAAGATTTTTGTTATTTCCTTGGGTTTTGCCTTGTGTCACCCCTCAGCTCCTCCTGAGAAACTCTGGTTTCCTAAGAGCCATGCCTGTGCCTCCCCTGCTCTTCTTGCTTGATGTGAAGACAAAGCTGATAAAGTGCTGGATAATTTTGCATCCAGAACTAAGTCTTTTTTTGCCACTCTACTCTGAGGGCATCTTATGCTCCCACTGATGGTCAAATAGGACCAGAAGGATTTATATCTTCTCTTAACCTTCCTCCCAACCCTTCCACCCTTCCTTTTGTGCATCTCTGCCTTGGCAGGTGTGTTATGGCACCACAAAGCGCTGATGTCCCCTGGCCCCAGGGTGCAGGCCAGTGCCAGGAGACAGGCTGAGCTCAGGGCATCACGGGCCAGACCTCTGAGGGCATAGCAGGACACAGGAGCTGGGCCTGGGCACACACCTGGTTGCACAGCAGGGTACCTGTGCCAGAGTGAGCCCTGCGTGTCTCCCAGCACGATCTGCTTGTGGAGGCTGAGTAAAAGCAGAGAGATTTGGGCCCTGTTCCTGAGGCAAAGCTGTGTTATTTAATATCTGGCACTGTCCAGGGAGAAGTGACCAGGGAGAGGAGCCTGTGCCTGACAGTGCCAGGGCCTGTGGGGAGATGGTGCTGCTGGGTGCCAGGGGCACAGCCCTGACCCGCTCCCACCCCACTGCAGGAGCTCTCTGGGCCACAGGGGCCTGGCCTGATGCCCTGATCCCTGTGCCCAGCTGAGTGAGCCACAACCCCTCGAGGCTGCTGGCCCACAGAGAGGGGAAGGCGTGGGGGTGCCCAGCCATGGCCCTGGCTTTGTGGGCTGGGATGCCCCCTGAGCTGTGTCCCCTGCCTGCAGCACAGGCAGCTGTACCCAGCTCTCGGGGGCTCTCACGGGTGGCCAGGCCACTGTCCCACATCAGCAGGAGCAGCAGCTGTGTGGCTGCAGGGACCTCGTGGCCCTGCAGTGGGGACTGGGCCTGGGGAGGAGAGCCACCACTGCCCACCCCAGCAGCTCTGGCGGTGTCGGGGGAAGCTCCAGGGCAAGTGGCAGGACCTGGGGGAGGTGAGAGCCAGGCTGGTCTGCACAGCCTCCCCCAGCTCTGCAGGGCTCTGGCAGCGGGGGGCCCCGGGCAGCGCCGGGCCCTGACTGCACGGTCCTGCCTTGCAGCTGATGCAGCAGCAGACCACGGTTCTCTCCACCTCCCACGGCAGCTACCTGAGCCCGGGCGTCGCCTTCTCCCCGTGCCACATCCAGCAGATCGGTGCCGTCAGTCTCAACGGGCTGCCAGCCACTCCCATTGCACCAGCGTCAGGTGAGGGCCTGCCCGCCCAGGGACCTGCCCCAGCACTCGGCACGGGGCCCGCCCAGGTAAAACAGTTCTGCACCTCCAGCCTCTGCAGCTGCATTCGCTCGCTCCTTTCCAGCAGTGCAGCCTCCGAGCTCAGCAGTCTCTGCTCTGCACAAATTCCTGCAACCCCGACACCCTCACATGTTCAACACACATCCTCTTGCCCTACAGCCATGCATTTTTGCTGCAGTTTTAGTGAAGAAAGACTGGGTTCCCAGCATTGCACTTGACTCTGATGTCAGCAGTGCTGTTGTTTATGATCATCATCCCACAGCAATGGGTTCAAACCCCTGTCAGAACAGGCTTGTGTCATGCCAGGTGCTGTGCAAACCCAGATCAAAGATGTTCCCCCCCAAAGCTCTGACAGCACTCAGGACTGGCAGTTCTTCTCATACTCTTCCCACTAGTGCTGCCTCTTAATTTTGCGAAGGCTCTAGCGCCAGTCTGTCATCTCCACGTGCCAAGTAGAGGAGATAATGGCTTCATACATAGCAGTCTTGCCAGGCAGGTGGAAGGGGGGAGCAGGGGCTTTGTGAGACCTTGACTTTCACAGGATGTCCTCTCTTCTTCTTCTCCAGGGCTACATTCACCACCTCTCCTGGGAACAGCGGCCATGCCAGGGCTGGTGGCACCAATTTCCAACGGATTCACTGGAGTGGTACCATTCCCAAATGGGCATCCAACCTTGGAAACAGTTTACACCAATGGCCTTGTGCCATATTCAGGTATTGAGAGCAGTAAAAAAAAAACACTATGCAGAGACCTGAGGAACTGCAATTAGTTCCTCTTTTCTGGATTCCCCACACACAGCCAGGCACTGAGACTCACTTGGGGGTAAGGGTGGGAAACTAAACACACACACACACACACGGAATGCATGAGTGATTCCCTTTGCTGTGCTTCTGATTGTGTTTTTCTCTGCAGCCCAGAGCCCTTCAGTAGCAGAGACTTTGCACCCAGCCTTCACAGGAGTTCAGCAGTATGCAGGTACCAGCTTCCCTTGTCTCCCTCAGGCCCTTGTGTGGCTGACCAGATCCTCAGGTAAATGGTTTGTTCTGTCTCCTTGGGCTACAGCTGTGTATCCAACCACCACCATCACCCCCATTGCACAGAGCATCCCTCAGCAGCCTCCCATCCTGCAGCAGCAGCAGCGAGAAGGTGAGGAACAGAGGGGGATTAGGGGTGTCTGGTGGTGTGGGTGGGATTTGTGGAGCTCATCTTCTGCACAACAGAGCCAATGGAGAGGAGATAGCACTGATTTTTGTCCACTGATCTTTAATGCTGGAGCTGGGGTACAGAAACAGCCACATGTCTCCAGTGAGTGGACTGAGAAGGATCACAGGATGTTTCCTGACCTCACATCTGGCCAGATGCTGCAAGGTGCAAAGGGGCAGAAGGCCCTGGAACACCTTTCACACCAAAGGGGATGAGAGTCAGCACCTTCCCTATGCACTCAGGGGCAAAGAGCTCTCATCCTTCTCTTTGCTGGTGCCAGAGCCACAGTGGAACCAGTTAAACCAGCCTCTCCAATGTACTCTCCTCTCTTTTCAGCCTTCATAGCCTACTGAATTTATTTTCAACTTACTTCAAAACCAGCTTGAATAGAATTTGGAGGCAAAGGCATTCTCTCTCTGCACCTCATTGGTAGAGCAAGTGTCAGCAAGGGAGCAGCTTCTTGTGCTCCTGAGGAGCCAGTGAAGGAGTGGACAGGACCAGTTCAGCCCATAAATTGGGTGTGTGGCAATCCAGGAAGTCTCCAGTTAAGGCTGTGGCTTCTGGGCTGAAGGCAACACTTCAGGGAGTGCTACAGCAGAGGCTTTCACACAGCAGTGCCTGCCACTCTCCTAGGACTGGGGCAGCTGTGAGCTCTCACCTCAGCTGATTTCCTTGCAGCAAAACAGCACCCAGACACTCTCAGAGTTGGTTGTGCCCAACACCCTGTGTAGGAACTAGGCAAGCTTTGAAAGAGAATCTGCTCTCCAGAAACTTTAGTTTTGTACAGAGTCTCCCAGTTGCTCTTCAAGAGCCCTCAGATCCCTTCATGGAGCAGTGACAGAGACAAGCAAGGGGAGATCAGAGCAGAAGGAGGCAGTGCTAGGGCTCTCCTCCAGTGCTGTGCTGGGAGTTGAGCCCATTTCTCTTCCCTGCCCTTTGGGGCCTTTCTGTTTTGTCCTTCCCCATTGCCCCCATACCTGCAGGTCCTGAAGGCTGCAATCTCTTCATCTACCATCTCCCCCAGGAGTTTGGAGACAACGAGCTGATGCAGATGTTCCTGCCCTTTGGCAATATCATCTCCTCCAAGGTGTTCATGGATCGTGCCACCAACCAGAGCAAGTGTTTTGGTAAGTGCAGGCAAGGGAAGCATGCTCAATAACAATGACACTCATGTAGGGCATGGCACCAGCAGTGCCATTGTCATCCCTCCTGTGTCCTTCCATCAGGTTTTGTGAGCTTTGACAACCCATCCAGTGCACAGACTGCTATCCAGGCCATGAATGGCTTCCAGATTGGCATGAAACGCTTGAAGGTCCAGTTAAAACGGCCCAAGGATGCCAACCATCCCTACTGACAACAGTGAGCAAGCAGGAGTCACTTCTGCAGCACAGGTAAACTGCCCCCAGCAGGGCACAGCTCTGCTCAGGGCTCCAGCTGCTCCTACAGAGTGGGAGGCCAGGAGTGGAGGCAGTGACACAGCTGGTGGGGCAGAGACTTCACCTGAGCAGGGTGACCAGAGCAGGCCTGGATGATGGCCAGGTTCAACAATCATCAGGCAAATTTGTGGCAATGGGACAAGCCCAAAGCCAAGCCAAAGAGTCGAGATCAGGGTCAGGTCTGGTGGAGCTGAACAGGGTCAGACATAGTCCAGTGATTGCCAGGCAGGTCTATAATGACAATAATAAACTTTGAGGTGGGAAGCCAGGGGTTGGAGCCCAGGTAGAGATCCATGGACAGGACAGCTCCATGGACAGGTGGAGACTGGAACTTCCATGCTGTGTGTGAGACAAAGGCTGATGGCACAGAGCTGTAAGGAGACTCTTGGAGCTGTGGGCAGTGTGGACAGACAATGCAGGTGGGGCTGGTCAGGTTCATCAAGGCCTTGAGTGCTCTCAGGGCCCTGACAGGCAGATGGTTCCAGTTTGTGGTCTAAGCAAGGTTTTACTCTGCTGTTCAGCTGCTCCCAAAAAGCTTTTGATTGCCTAAAAAGGTAATTAAACCCAATAGTTTTCAGTTGTTACATGGGCCCTGAAGTTAGTCTGCAAAGGATTCTTTCTCGGCTAAGAAGAGAGAATCCCATTCACAGGGGTCATGGAAAAGCAGAGGAAAGGTGAGGCCCTGCAGGGCTGCTGTCCAAGAGTCAGCTCCTGCCAGCCTAGAGATGGGGAGCAAGGGAGGGCTGATCTGATTTGGGTCAGAGTCCTCCACGTTTAAGCAGCAGCAGCAGCTCAAAGCCTGAAGTTTGCATAGATGTCCTCCTAATCTCCCAATTCCCACCCTCCTCCCTTTCTGTTCAGGTGAAGGGAAAGTCCAGAGGAAGAATTTCTGCTTCAGGTTGATTTTCAGAGAGGCCAGTAAATTTATCGACTCTTTTGACACCACCCCTTTCCTTCCTCGGCTTCCCACCTTACCCACCCCATCTTCCTCCTCCCCTCCTCTCCAAGACATGCAATTAAAGAGAAGGCTCAATATCTGCCCAGGAGGAAGATTCTTGCCACGCCTGAACTCGCATATTTGCTGCTAACGTGGTGAAAAGCAAAGGGACCAGCAAACCAGCAGCCCCTGGGACACGGAGCTCTTCCTCTCGGGGTGTGGCTGGAGAACATGGACCAAGCAAACCCATGGTGTGTCTCTAGGTTACTGCAGTGATGTGTGGAAATTTACTTCTGTCCCTCCCTCCCTCCTGCTCTGTTTCTGGCCCTTTCATAGATAACTATAAATATATACAGTCTCTATTTTTTTTTTAAACTAGCTCACAGGACCAAACTTTTCCATTCAGAGACTGACTGCTTGCAAGAGGTATTGAAAGTTAGGGGTTTGCCTTTGCAACAGTGTCTTCTCAGCACGCACTGCAGATAGGCCTGAACATTTTGGAAAGAGGGGGCTGGGGGTGGGTTGGGGGGAGAGAGAGAGAAAGAGAGCACATCACTCTGCTCAACATGAGCAAGGAGGAGAAATACATTCCTCCAGGATTAGGGCACAGTCAGCTGCTCAGCTTGAGTCATTCATCCACCTTAGCACCAGCCTGGTTAAGGATCTGGAGAGCTCTGTCTTACCTTTCCAAGGGCTTCTGCAGACAAAGCTCCTGGGATGTGGTGCCAGCCCTACCCTGAGCACTCCCTGATTAGGCTGAAAGCACAGGAAACCAGTCCCCTTACTTAGAGGAACTGCACTGCCTCCCCACACATGGCACAGATCCGTGTTTCACAGCTCTCCATGGCAACAGCATTTTCTTGATGAAGGCAGGAGAAGATGAGAGTGTGAGTAGATGAAATCTCCAGCACAGCTAGAGAAGCTCCCAGGGGCTGCACACTGCCTCCCTGTGTCGGATACCAGCACTGGGCAGCGGGCAGTTCTCCTTCCAGATGACACAGGTTTTCTCCCTCTCAGTTCACGAGGGCTCTCCTCATGCACCCGCTGCAAAGCTTTCCCCAGCAGATGCAAGGAAAATAGGATGAAAGAGGGTTCCATTCTGGGATTTTCTTCCCCAGCACCCCCTCCAAGAGACAGATTATGCATTATGCAGCATATACATATATATATACACATATATATATATGTAGGGACAGCTCTATACACTATATACACTAACTCTAAAGCACAGAATGTCGTTCAGAACTGGATTTTAAAAAGATCCCCTGGGAGTGGGGGGGGATGTGTCATCCTGACAAGGCACATCCCTTGAGCAGTTTGGAACAGTCTCTTCAGGTTTCTACAAAAATAAGGAAAGGAAAGCAAGGCAGAATGGACCAACAAACCCCAGAGTGATTAGGAATGAACGATTTCAGTATTCCAGAGTTTGATAAGGTACCACAAACATTGGTGTGTGTGTGAGGGTGTGTGGGCACATTGAAATAGGGTCAGAGAGTTGGTGGGGCAAAGTTGGTGCAATTGATGCTGAAGTGAGCTATGGGGATTTTGGAGAATCTCGGCCAACTCTCATTCTCCTCCAGTTTGCCCTTTGTTCAGGTGTTTGTGGCACAGTCCTTTAAGTACCTTCAGATCTCCTCAACCACCCTTCTGTGTCTGACGCTGAGAGTTTATGAGAGGTGAATGAAGCTGTGAGAGTCTGTGTGTTTCTATAGTCCATGTTTACTTATTGTAAATACCATTTTTATACTTAACATCTATTATGTATGTGATTTGTATAATGTACTTTATTTCTGCTACAAGTAATTTCATGAAGTTTAAACTTAGTCTAATTTTGAACAAAACAAAAAAAAAAAGAAAAAAGATGAACAAATGCAAAATGGGAAAAAAAAAGGACTTTGGGAATCCTAGGTCAAACTGGTTTAAAACAAGCATTTACAGTTTCTTCCATCACAGTTACTGATGTGACTGTACAATGTTACAGGTGCGATACAAGCTTTGTCAATGTCAAATTCCTCACTCTGGTAAAAAAAAAAATCCTAAATTTATTTAATAAAACTTTTACTTGCTAAGTAACTGGGGCTCTACTTTGTGTTCTTAGTTGCATCTGCTTTTAGGCAATGCTTACACTTGAAAACATTGCCAAAGCCTTGGGCTAATTTAACAGGTCACATGGGGTCAGCAAACAGGTCTTGGCCCACAGAATCCAGGGGACCAATATTTCAATATTTCTTCACAGAGGAAGCATCAACACATAGTACCAACACATTAAACATTCGTTTATTTAAAATAGAGATTAATATTCTACTTAGGCGAAGCAAGAGGGTTAATGGAATCCAAAAGTGGAGTGAAGTAGTGGAGGAGGATGTCCCAGGAATGTACAGACATTCCAGGATATCCTGTGCAGATGGACAGGGGTTAAAGCTGGGGCTGAGAAAAGGCTGGGTGCAGTCAAAGCAGACAGGTGAGGCTGAAGGAGGAAGGGAGATGGGAGGAGGGCTAAGGCAGAGTGAACAGTGGGAAAGATCTCTGACTCATGGGTAGCAGCAGCAGAACCATGGCTGAAGCAGGATGAGACCACGAGTCACCTTAGGAAAAGGGGATTTTGCCACCACTGCTCCCCTGCTCCTGCTTGGCACCAGTGGTTGAGTGAGATGCTCAGTGGGATGGCAGGAGTGTGACTAGAAGGGATACAGGATGACAATGGGCATTGCTAGGCACTGCTGTAGTTATAGAAAGTCCGGAGCACGTGGTTCCCGCTGCTGGGGAACAGAGCCCAGAGGCAGCAGAGCTGCTGCAGCCACCGCGGGTAGAAAACCTCGTGCGCCCGAGTGGCTCCGCCCCGGACGATGGCGAGCGCGGCCTCGGGAGCAGGGGAGGCACTGATGTGCACTTTGCCCCTGCAAGGAAATGGGCAGAGGGGCACTCAAAGCCAGGCAGTCCCTGCTGGGGTTTGAGCTGGGCACACTGACCCCACGGGCTCTGCCTGCTCCTGTTCCATAATGAATAACCCCTTGATGTGCCCAGGCAGCTGCACTCTCCCCAGACAGATGCACACACCCCCTTAAACAGAGTTGCTGTGCATTTTTTTTTTGCATGCTTTCAAGAAGAGATGTATTCCTGCAGACAAATACATACCTGGTGTACTCCAGTGCTGAATCAGTATCAATCAGGCCCAAGATGCACAGTGTGACAGACACATCTCTCTTCTGCATGATGAGCTCATGGCGCAGTGAGCTGAAGAATCCATCCAGTGCAAACTTGGTGGCAGAGTAAGAAGTGGTGAAGGGAGTGGGCATCCTCCCTGGAAAGGGGAAAGAGAGAATGGAAAACACGGGGAAACTGGGTGTAAGTAGGATCCGTGGAGAGGGAATCTGGGAAAAGATGCAGGCTTTGTCATACTGTATCAAGTCATGTTCTGTTCAGGTGAGTCTCCCTTATATAAGTATATTAGAATATGTATATCATTATATATTTATTATAATATCATTATATACTATGAAAAGCACAGTTTGAAAATGTGTTTAGGAGTTGAACAACAGAGAAATATGAACAGCACTGGAACAGCCTCATGTTTCCATGAGGCCAGCACTTACTCCAGGTAAAGCCACCAACCTGTGAGGGAAGAAACAACCACCAGAGCACCTCTGTTCTTCTCTAGGGTGGGAAGAGCTGCTGTTGCAAGAGCCACATAACTCAAAAAATTCACCTGGAATGATAAATGTAGACATGGAAGAAGCAAGAGGGTTTGAAAGCGTGAGCCAAGAAAGTCAATAGAGTCAGAATGGAAAGGAGTGTGGTTTGCAATTGCCTTTTCAAACATCAAGTGAGAAAAATCATCTCTAAAGATGGGGACAAACATTGCATCCATGAATCTTTCAGGTTCCAGAAAAAGCAGCGAAGAAGATTCAGAGTAAAGGTTATTCCTGGGCTTTAACATGCAGATTTCCTGACAAGACACAATTAACTGTCTCTGCTTTTTCTTTATGCTATTTTTTACTCTGCAATCCCTACCAAAGACACCAGAGTCTCAGTCTGTTCCCCTTTTAAGTTTCTCTTAACTGAGCTCAGCCTACGAGACACAAAATTCAGCATCTCTTCAGAGCTTGACTGCTCTCTTCAATTATAAGAATTTCTTACCTATGTTCCCAAGTTCCCACTCTCCAGCAAAAAGTCTCCTTCCAAAATGAAACAGAAACTAATTTGACCCACCTGAATGAAGAAGACTGAATCAAGAAAACAGCTCTTCATTTTCATGGCCCCAAAACCTGGCACCAGGGTGATTCTACAGGAAAACTCTAAATCTGTGAATAGAGACTCAAATGGCAGACACCATTTCAAACAACTTTTGTGTTCTGCAATTGTGCACATGCCATAGACCAGTAGGAAGTGCTGTCTGCTCACTTACAGACCTTCCTGAACTAAACACAACTGCGTGGAACTGCCCATCAATCCTAAACTCGTGGGCTAAAGGAAGGTAAGAAGGACAGAAGGAAGAAGTCTGAAATTCTTCCCAAACATTCCTCTTCACAAATGTACAACATCTGAGCAAAACACCTCCCTAGCAACAAAACCTCCAAACTGCTTGACTTCAAACAGGAATGAAAAGGATTGCTCTCAACCATTGCCACAGCCTTGGATTTGCCTTGGAGCTTCCCAAAGCTGTCCCAGAAGGTGCCAGGCTCACCCAGTTCCAAGTGAGCTGGGAAGCCTCACCTGCATGAGCCAGCGGGTGTATTCCACATCCCCGGTCCACTCCTGGAAACGGTTCGTGCCTATGTGGTTCAACACGAGGTAATCCAGGCCCCCTGGGACAGCAGAAAAAGGAGTCACACAAGGACATCCCCTGACCATCAACCAGGGAGCTCAGAAATGCCAGGAGGGCTGAACCACCCCCTCAGAAGGCTGGGAAGTGCTTCACCATGAAGACACATTAAATATGCCCATCTGGGAGCAGCTTTGACTGCTCCTCAGGAGCAGAACTGAAAGGAAAACTGTTTGACTTTGACAACAACTCCCTGGAATGATGTTTCAGCATGATTCAGGCTCAGAATTTAGTTCTGGTGGTACATCTATGTCCTTAACACCTTTCTCAGCTCAGGGAACTGAAGCAGGAAGCTCCTACTAGAATGAGAACTGTGCATACACCTGAAAGCCAAAGAGATGCCCAGGATGCTTACCCAGCTTTTGGACAGCAAACTGAACCACCTTTTCAGGCTCTGAAGAGGAAGACATATCTGCAGGAATATAAAATATTTTCTTTGCTCCAAGTGTCAGGCATTTCTCCATTACCTTGAAAAAGAACACAACGCAAAGATGAAACTATTTGGAAAAACAGTAGGGGAAAAGGGCACCATAAAGCACATACTGCAGTTAGTGAGAGTCAGATCTGGACAGAGATACACTTTAAAATTTACATGCTGTTTGGGCCATTCTTTGCATCTGCATCCTGCAAAGAGTTACCTCTATTTAACTGTCTGTTAAACCATCTACTCTGGGACAGGATCAAGATTCACCGGGAAAAAACCAATCTTCTTCAGGAGAAATCTTCTGGAACAAGGGCTATGCTTTACATTAAGTTCATCTCTTTTTTGCAAAATAACTGGAAAAGAATTCCTCTTTCATATTTCCTTTGCTATGCTGAGTGTGTGAATGTGCCTGGCAATGACATGCAGTTTTAGCTATTTGCTGAAATAATGCCTTCCAGTCATTAGGAACTATTATTATGCTCGCTGTCCCCAACTCACCTTTTGCACCCTTTCACAGTGAAGAACTTTCCTTGGAAGTCACACATCCCCACAGTTAAAGAGTTACCCTTTCTAAATATTGTCCCATTTCATAAAGTACAGATGAAGAAGTCTCATCTGTCTGAGTTGGTCAAAAAGCATTTAACCTACAAAAAGTCTTGAGTTTTTAATGAAGCAGCTACAAATAGAACAATTTGGACCCTGAAAAGCTGCACAATATTGCACAGGAATTGTAGTGCATGGAGTATCTCAAATTGAAGAGGACCCATAAGGATCATCAAATCCAAATCCCCACTCCTCACAGGACTCCCTCAAACCAAACCATATCATTAAGGGTGTGGCCCCGATGTTCCTTGAACTCTGGCAGGCTCGGTGCCATGACCACTTCTCCCTGGGGAACTTACTCCAGTGACTGATCACCCTCTCAGTGGAGAACATTTTCCTAATGTCCAACCTGAACTTTGCCTGATGCAGCTTCACACCATCCCCTCATATAAATAAATGTTCAGGCAGTTAAAAGCTCAGGCACTGTATTTGCATCTTCTTGTACTGGCCAGCTTCTCTTCTGGGTTTACGCTTAACAGTTCCAAAGGAAAGTTTATCATGCTGACAACTAATTTTCTGTTGCTTTGGTAAAAGCCTGAATCTCTTGTCTTCCCCACACAAGGATCAGGTTCTCACCTTCTGCAGCACAGCTTCTCTTCTGGCAGTCAACACAATTTCAGCACCAAATCTGGCATAGTGATATGCTATCTGCTCTCCAATCCCAGCACTGGCTCCAGTCACGAGAACACGGGCACCAGACAGGCTCTCTTTTATATGGGAAAGAGAATAAAAGATACAGAAGTAAGTGAAGAAAGTAGCAGAGGTGCTGCCCTTAACTACTGGCAGAGCTTTAAAGAAGAAAGATGCACCTAAGTGCTCAAAATTCTTGGTGCTTCTCCAAAACTAGAAGAGGCAGGACTGATGATGCAATGACATGATGCCAGCTAGCTGTGTCACGGGGCCCTTGCCTGGGTTGCTAGACCAAAATCTTTCAAGAACCAAATTGCTTTTCACCTTCTAAGACGCTGTACAACATAAACCATAAACCAGGCTATGTGCCTTCTGTGCTCTTTGTACTCCATCAGTCCGGAGATACATCAGCCCTCTTGTGCCAGGCACTGCACACCTATAGAGATGGTTCTTGACACCAAGGAATTTACAACCAAAACATAAAAACAGCAAAGTGCCATTTTTTCCCCACAGAGACAGCAGGATCCCTGCTCTTAGATCATTTTGGTTTCCTCTTTTTTTCAAGCTTCTCTTTGTTTCTGGGAATGAAACATTGCTTTGGGGCCACCAACTCTAGTAAGACTACAGGCAGGAATGAGACCATCAGTCAAAGTTTAGAAATTCAACCTCTTCTCTTGTATGACTGATATGTCAGCTGGAAATCATCCCCCTGGCGAGCCTACCTGGGTTAAAGTCGTCATTCCAGAAGAAAGTTATGATCCCAGCTACAATCCCTGTAGCACAAAGCACTTTTCCAATCGGCTTCATATCCCTCCAAGCTGTGAGGAACAAAGTGAAGTCTTGAAGCTGAGCACTTCAGCCAAAATAATACTGTGTTCTCCTTCCTTTGATGCCTGGAGCCAACCTGCGAGAGGCACGGAAAGGCTTTTGCAGAACCCAGAGCCCACCTCAGGGATTTCTCCCCTGGGAGCCACAGCCACCTTGGTCAAGAATAAAAAGGATCTTTCACCGGCAATTCCCACAGCCCTCTGCACTCAGACCCAGCCTCCACGCACCGCGAGCTTACAGGAGAAAAAAATAAACCTTCGTGTCTAATCTTAGAGGACTCTTAATTCATTAAAGACTGATGCCAGTGGCAGCAGTGACACCAAAGCAGCCGGATCTCGGGAGGGAGGAGGCGGCAGAGCCCACAGGACGGAGCCGTGTCTGGATAAGAAGAGCAGCGGGACGAGCTGCTCTGGATGAGCTGCTCTGCCACCTCGCTGCGACACAGCGCGACAAAACCGGCGGCGGGGAGAGCGCCACAAAGGCGCAGGAGCCGCGACCGGCCCCTCACAGCCTCAGCCCTGCCCGGTCCTGCCCCCTCACAATCTCAGCTCTGCCAGGTACTGCCCGGCCCCCTCACGGCTTCAGCCCTGCTCGGCCCCTCACGCCCCTCAGCCCTGCTCGGCCCCTCACGCCCNTCCCCGCCCGGCCCGCAGCTCACGCCGCCCCCCGCGCCTCAGCGCTCCCCGGCCCGTCCCCAGGCCCTGTCCCTCGGCTCTGCTCTCCTCGCTCCGCGCCCTTGGCCTGGCCTGGCCTGGCCTGCCCCCGCAGCCCGCAGCTCCCGTGTGTACCTGCACACGCCGGGCACGGCTCTGCTCCCCGTGTGTGTCTGCACACGCCGGGCACGGCTCTGCTCCCCGTGTGTACCTGCACACGCCGGGCACGGCTCTGCCGCTGGCTGGGGGCAAGCATGGACACGTAACATCAGCCCGGGATCAGCGCGGCGCTCGGAGCTGAACCCACACCCACAGCGAGGAGTGCAGAAGGGTATCCTTGGGGAGAACAGAGCGTTATAGCAGAGAAATCCCTTTTCCCCGAAATGCATGTGAATACACGACTTAAAAAACTGGTTCTTTCTTGTCCGCTGTCTTGTATCTGTCATATGTCCTACTACTGCAGTACCGCTGTCTGCCGAGTTTCGGGTTGTCCCCTTGTACAATAGCTTTTGCTGTTTTTTTAAAGGGAAAACGAGTCACCTCAGATCTCTTATTTATAACAGAAATGCCAGTAAAGGCCAAATATTCTCTTCCCATCTTCCCTTTCGTAGGTTGCCATCACAGCTGTAAAACTGGTGACTGCACATCGTGCAGGGAAACTGTAAAAGCCTTGGCACCATGGCCAGGTGTTCACTGAACTGTAATGAGCTTAACAAGATACCGGTGTCTGTCAGATTTATTAGATAAATATCAGATTTATCAGGAAGAATCACACCATTAACAAGGATGGCCTGCCCACTGCAAAATCTTTAGTTGCTTTTAGCAGAGGAATATGCCAGTGATTCTCAGGCTTTAAAAAGCGGCACATGCTTTTGAGGAACTTGACACTTTCTCGTTTTTACATTGAAAACCATCACTGATAAAATGTGAATTAGATGTAGTTTCAAGGGGCTGACAGGGAATAGTTGTCCTAGGAAGGCAAGGAACATAGGTGGGTATTTTTCTGCTGATTTTTGTCTGCAGTAAGACATGGGATTTCTTTATTGATACCTTCTCTTTGGCAGTCACAACCACTGAGAGAGATGCACTGATGGTCAGAACACAAACTGAACTGTTGTGCTTTCAATTCTTTCAGGTTTCTCATCAAAGGAGGCCTGGCTGGAGCTGCTGTGTATGTGGCATATGACCAGGGGCTGCTGGGCAGTGGCACAGAAGGTGCTAAAGCATTCAAAAAAGCTCAAGAAACACTGCCTCCAGCTATCCAAGAGTGGACAAATTACCTGGGCTGGGAGGTAAGGGCTGCTCAGGTGATCCCTGCAACACAGACACCTCCTCTGAATCAGGGAGAGAAAATATGAGGGTGATACTCTGATTCCAGTGAGGCTGGCAGGAGTTTTACTGTTGAAACTGGATTTCACATGGCAAATATTTTGAAGAGGATTGAAATAGAAAGTGGATAAGCTTCTAAATTTGGGTCAGAGACATTGCTCACAGATGTTGTTTCAAAGGAGAGGGGTAACCAGCCTGTGCAGGGTCAAGGAGGGGATTGCAAACATGCTCTGGGAGGTATTTCACTATGTAGTGGTATTTCTAAGCTTCTTCTGAAGGATCCTACATGTTTTTAAGAAAAAACAATCAAATTATTACCCTCCCAATTTCTTACATTGCTAACAGTTCACCAAGTTGAAATTAAATTTCTTGGAGAGGTGTTTCCTCTATGAGTAGCTCCTAGTTTTTAAAATCCTCAGAAAAGAAGGCCTTTGCTTAAAGTTTGAAAAGCATTTTCCTATTATAGACAACTATAAATTAACAGAGACAACAGTGGATTTGTTTTTTTCAGGAGCACCTAAATAGTATGTTCTACCTTTTTTACCTACTTTGTATTGCAGGAAAGAGCAAAGCCCAGACTTAAAGCTTTTGAGGCTTATGGAGAGTAGGCACCTAAGTATTTTTGAGATCTGAGGTCAAGAGGCTTTGCCATGGTATTGTGAATTCCAAGTGAAACCCCTCGAGTGCTAGTATTTTATCTCTTTCTTTCTAGCTCCCACCCACTCCAAGATTTGAGTTTTCCGTCTCTAATTCCTGGAATAAAGGTAAAATCACTGCTCACTAACTGAGTCTGAACTCAGTCTTTGGCTTTTCAGAAGGGATGAACATTCCCATTATTACTAGAATTTTAGACATTTTTGTTTGAATGCAAAGCATGTTATAAATATCTGGTAATACATCGTTTTTATGGTGCAGCAAAGAGTCTTCATGTAATTGTGGGGAAACACAATCCACAAATAACTGTGACATGTCCAGCATCACCATGGAGTCTGTGGCAACGGCAGAAATAAAACAGGGCTTAAACAAAGAACTGAGCTCAGTCTTGTAATTGTCTCAACTCGTGTACAGGGCCTGAAGTTGGAATTTATGTGTCAGAAATGCTCAGGGCTTAAAGAGATCTACAATGGTGGTGCTGAAAATTGGGGAATTTGGCTTGAATGATGGTGATCTTGGGATAATTCTTGTCTGCTTTCCTTGCAGGAGTGCACACAGTCATGTCTGCCTTGTCTGTAGCTCCCACCAGGGCCTGTGAATACACAGTGGAAGGCTGGAAATACATGAAGGATCTTGTGAAATGAACAAGTTCTCCAGGGTTCAGGATTCTCTCAGTCCACCCCTCTGGAGTGCAGCTCAGCCGTGTAAGGGCTACAATAAAAGACTTTGGAACTTCCCTTTGTATTTGGTTTGGTTTTAGCCTGCAGAGTGGAATAATTGCTTTGTCTTAGCACTGATCCAAAGCTCCAAGAATCACAGATCAGTTGTGATGAAGTGATGGCTATGTGCTGAGGAACAGCTTCTGTTCTAAAGCTTAGAAAATAAATAGATTCTTCTGAAGCTGAATTAATCTTGGTGAATGCCATCCAATTCAAACCAAGCCAACAAGAGTTCAAAAAAAATATAAAAATGCAAGGTAACAGCAAAAGATGCTGTAAAAGATGGCCTAGGATTATACAAGCACAGGAGGGAGTAACTGAGCAAAGTTTATCTGCATGAAACCTTTTCTTAGCTTGCACTATGCCCCAGTTGGCAGACTGTGCATATTTTCATTTTATCGTGGATGAAAATGATGAAGTCACTTTTCAGTCACAGCCTGGGCAAATGTAAGGAGCACCAGTGGCCTGGAGGGCACCACTATTGTAAAATAAAGTTACAAATTGATTCTGTGTTTTTAACCCTTTTTGATAGGATTGTTACAATTACAAAATGAGCCAGAATACAGCTGCAAAACAGGGAACAGCAGGAGGGGAGAACAGGATGAGTCCTTACTCAAGTCAGGAAGGAAATTTAAAACACGAGGATGAAGAAGGATTTGCAGTTTTGTTTCCTTTTTTAACCAATACACAATGAAGCCAACTACCCAGAGATTGCAGAGGATTTGGCTAAGATGCAAATGGCTTTAAAAAGTGCTTAGGTTAATTCCTGAAGGATGGGTCCATCAGCAGCTCTTAAACCTGATGGTCCAGATGGAAGCTTCAAGCTCAGTAAACCTTGGAATTGTGTCCTGCAGGTGCCAGATGCTTCACTGCACCCCAGAACCCAGATAACCTCTATTAATGCCCCATTTATTCTCTCATTTTCCAATGTCCACTGCTCTTGAAGCAGCACAACTTTGGTTCCAGGTCTACTCCCCCTTCTCACCGGGCCAAACCTCCCACTAATGAAATTCTGAAATTCATCTAGAGTCTTCCTCTCTCTGGCTTTTGCTACAAACCAAATGTAACCACTTTGAGCAAAGCACACCATGTACAAATAGAACACTGCACCCTCTGGTATGCTCAGAACTTGAGCTCTCCATGCTTTTCAGGATCTTCTGTACCACTTCTTTGCCCTTTGATGATTGCTCTCCAAAGCTCCACCATTGTAATACACTTTCTCCATTGATGAATGAAAAAATACCTTCAGGCAACTCATAAAAAAAACCCCTTCTCTAAAGATGGAAAAATCCCCAGTGACCCTACAAATGAAAGTAATAAGATATTTTTCCCTCCTGGCATCATAAAATCCATTTTAGGATAAGGCTTAAAGTCATGTTGCTCCAGAGATGTCTGCACGAAGACAAATTATGGATTTGACAAAGCAACAGATCAGTTGCACCAGTCTTGATCATGTCAGTTCCTCAACACAAAATTATGCCAAAGCACAGCCAGTGGCTGCTTCTCAGGAAATTATGAATTGCTAGGTAAAATTTCTGGGCTATAAGACTGGTGGAGTTTTGGACTACCCTGATCTATGAGAAATTAAATAAAGTGATCCGGACAAGCACCTGCAAGAGGGTCACGAGCACCTCTGTGCTGTCTCTTACAAAAGCTGTGCTGCTATCACAGAATGTAACCCCTTCTTCAGACATTGTATTGCACATGACACCAGATTAAAAGAATCCTTCACCACTTGCCCTACAAGCTCCTGTGGCAATAGTGCAGTGGCAGGGCATTCAGACTTCGACAGCTGTGATCCACTAACATTCTCTCATGGTGGCACATAGGCCATGGTTACATGGGTTGGTAACTGACAGCTCTGAGGTAAAACAGGATTTCACTGTTTCTGGGAGTGCAAAGGGACACCTGTAAGGCATTTTGACACTTCATCTTTGAAACAAAGCTATGGTGTAACACACAGTTGAAGAAATCTGTTTGACAGGGACTGCTGAAACAAAGCAAGTAACTGTAAACTGGTGTTTATTTATGGAAAATGGAATGCTTCATTAACAAACATTTTTAAATGGGCTATGAACAACACCTTACAAAACAAATGAGTTCACATTGGATTGAGTGACATAATATGGCAGCAGCTTAAAAAAAATTACACTTACAGTAGCCCATAAGTTACAATTAATGGTAACCCTGGGTAACAGACTTGTTTCACTTGCCACCTTGCATTAAAAACCAAACACAATCAGTAGCGACGGTTGAAACGAGGATCGTTCGGTCTGTTTGCCCTTTCCTGGCCAGCAAATCCTTCTCCTTGCATTCCTCCTCCGTGCATGATCTGACTCTGATTGCCACCCTGCATAAAACTGCCACGCCTGCAAAGCAATTCAGACATTTTAGTATTCTTTCATGCTGGTACAGTCAGGTTGCTAGAATTATACTAGTGCATCCATAAAATGCACAACATAAAAACCATGGGGATATTTTATTACTCCTTGACATTTAAGTAACAAATTAGATAACTGATACTCCCACAAAATGTTCCTTTGGCCAATTTAAATAGGAGAAATGTCCCTTAACAGGAAAACAAACACTTTGCTCCTTTTAAAGTTCTTACCCTGACATGCCTCCACGATGCATCACATGGCCAGGTCTGCCTCTACCACCACCTAAAAAAATTCAAATGCTTCCTTTATATCCACAGGAAGAGTTTTACTTCAAGGATAATGTCTGTATTTTCTTCTTTATACAGCACAGCTAAGGAGCTGTGCAAGAACCATACCTTGCCATCTCTCATGATCCCGTCCTATCATCCCTCCGTCCACGCTGCTCTGCCAGGAACGATCTTGGTGCCCTTCAAACTTTCGACTGTGATCTCCCCAGTCACGTCCATCCCTGTAAAGACATGGAATTCCAATCTTCTCACACGAGCCAGAGCACATGAAATTGTTTTTATATTTGAATCTAAGTCACAAACTGACTCAAATGCTTTACCAAGGCTCATGTGAATCTTATCTTTATATTGCTATCTGTTAAGTAAAATCTCAGAAGAGTATTCATGCTCAAACCAACTAAGAAGACAAATAAGTAAGATATTGGGGGAGAACCACTACCCTGAAAACAGCAAGCTTTGATAGGAATGTTAGTTAAAATTAATGGAAAGCATTATGACTTTAAGATGTGAAGTCATTAAAAAAAATCAGGTAAGTGCATGTTTTGATGCACAAGGCATCAAATCATCTGGAGTCCATACAACACAACTTTGGTGAAAGCTGGAAAAAAAAAGAACAACTTCCAAAAACTCTGACATGTGGCAATACTCCTGAGATGCACAGGAGGAGGAGGAGTTTTCAGCACTGACCGTGACTGGGGGGGGATCCCTCTGCTCTCACTCATCCTCCTGTCGGAGCCGTAGCTGCCCCAGCTCTCCCGCGAGTCCCGCGAGTGCCGCTCGGGGCCTCCGTGCCGCTCGTCTGGGTAATGCTGCAAGGCACAGGCAGAGCTCTCACAGGGCTGCACAGCACATAGCTCTCACTGCTTCCAGCTGCTCAGCTCTAATTCCTCCATCTCACAATCATCTGGGAGAGAAGGAACCTCCTGACATCTACTCAGCGTCAGCCAGGTCCAGGCTTTCCCAGCAGAGTCTCCCAGTGGGTTCTGAGGATCTTCCCAGGCTCCCCATGCAACCTGTTCCAGTGCTCCCAGTTAAATGGGATTTGAATCCTCTTCAGATGGAATTGTTTTAGTTTGTGCTCACTGACTCTTGTCAGTGGGCACCACTGAGTGGTACCTGGTTATACCTTATCCACATCCTGTGAGTTATTAATGCACACTGGTAAGATCAGCCCAGAACTTTGCATTTCCTGCTCTTGACCTTCAGGATATTCCCATCAGCCCAACTCTCCAGCCTATCCAGGTCCCTCCAAACCTCATAGTAAAGGCCACTGAGCATTCTATGACTCCATAGAATTCATCTGTCATTGCTTGAATGAGCCGTGAAGGTCTTTCCCCAGCCCTCAAACAGAAACATCTCTACAGTTCAGCTGTTATTGCCATGTAACCTCATAGAATGAATTTGTACTTTGTACCTTTGCCTCTTCTATGCAATCTTTTGGAGTACTGTATTTTGATACAACTCACTTGCTTTGATTTCTATCAGAGTAACTATATCTAACTTTTATAATAAAGTCTTTGAATTGAATTTCATCTTATTGAAGTAAACAAGACAATCTGATTATTCCAACATATTTTGGTAGATATCGTGTAATTCTCAACTACTGAAATGTAATCTGACACACTCACTACAGAAAACCAGGTTATAAGATATAAAGATATTTTTGTAGCTCTATAAAGCAACTCACTTGTCCATCCCGATCTCCCATAATTGTTCTGGATCCATCTCTCCTAGAAACAGACAATTAGAATCAGACTGTGATAGTAAAACACACAGCAGTCTATTAAAAAAAATTCATTTAATTAACAACACAGATGAAAAATCCTGCTCCGACATCGTGCCACATTATTCACCAGAGGCATAAACAGCTGCAACATATGGAAAATGTGACACATTTTGGATTAGTGAGAAACCCAGTTAGTTGTAATGTATAAACCAAAATATTCTTGTTAAAATTCGAGGTGCCTACAATATTATTTAGAAGTTTTTCAGAATCCTACAAATATGTGAAACACCATTGCAAAAACACTCTGACCAAGCCTGCCAGAAGCTTTAACTCATGGCACAGTACAGATCTTTTCATGGTTTTGGAAGAGAAAGTCCACAGACACTAAACAGCATGTGAAAAATAAAATGCAAACCAAGCCTGCAGTAAAGGCAGCAAAATGTGACACTAAGTACATATTTCTGTCTTTTGTTTTCAGGCAGCAGTGGAGGTCAGACACCAACCTGTCTAGTGAATGCTCCTGGTAACGCCCTCGATCCCTGTGATCGAAGTCGTGGAAGCGATCCTGGCGACTGAAGTCTGAGTGGTACCTGTCATTCATGGCCATTCGTTTTGCCTCTGGCCAGTATGGATCATCCCTCCTGAAAGAAACAACAGACTCCTTTCAGCCCAGATAATGCCTTTTGATATTGTTCCTCCTTCCAAACCAAAAGAAGGAAATTAAGTTCAAAAGGGCATAGTAAAACATGGCCTATTAAACATGACCATCTCAATGCAACCAACAACTGCTGAGAGCATGTCTATGGCTTTTTCCAGTCCAGGCAGACGAGTCAGAACCTGGCAGTGACATTTCCCAGTGGCACCATCAGGATTTGGTGGCTTTACCTGCCATCTATGTCATAGGGTCTCCTCATGGCAGATCTCCGCTCCTGCTCGTAGCGCAGCTGCTCGTGCTGGCGCCGCAGCTCCTCCCTCTCGCGCTGGATCCGGTCCTGCTCCCTCCTCCTCTCGTGCTCGATGTGCATCCGTTCCCTTTCCAGCCTCTCCCTCTCCATCCGTTCCCGCTCCAGGCGCTGCCTTTCAATTTCCAGTCTCTCCCGAGCGATCTCGAGCCTCTCCCTCTCCTCCCTCTCGCGGATGGTCTGGAGGTGCTGCTGCCGCTCCCGCCGCTCCCGGGTGCTGTGTGAGCAGAGACAGAAGTTACACGTGCAAGGCTTCAACAAAGAAAGGAAGTTAAAAGAGTGTTAAAAATTATAACCACAGTGACTGCAAACTGGCATCATCCCCTTGAAATGTGTGGAGCGAAGACACTCATCGTACACACAAGGTTATTTAGAGACTGATCAAATGACCCCTAGAAAACCCATCCCCGGGGGCAAATACTATCATGTGGTGAGGAGAATCTGAATCCAAATGCCAACAAATATTTCTATATGGTGAGGAGATTCTGAATCCAAATGCCTACAAGTATTTCTATGTGGTCGGGAGAACCTGAATCCAAATGCCAACAAATATTTCTATATGGTGAGGAGAATCTGAATCCAAATGCCCACAGTTCATTTCTTATATTGAAATGAAGTATCTATGAAGAATATTTTATCTCTGTGAAGAAAGGCAGGATGGTATGGTGGATAATGACTCCACTAAAGCTCAGGAACTATGAGAGAGAAACTTTTTCCTCTTCAATAAAAATAACAAAAGCATTTTCCCCCTGTTCAATCTGACCACTTATAGGTGAGAAACAGAAGTTTTGTAATGTGTGAAGAACATGGAATTCAGGTCACAGCTCTAGCAAGGAATTTGAAGGACAGCAATTATCACCTTTAAACATTATGAAACCTATTAAACATATGAAAACAAAGAAAAAGCCCCACCAAAAAAATTAAATGCCTAAATTAAGTTCAGTAGATACCCATAAAAATATAACAAGTTACAAGTGGGGGAAAAAAATTGAAGGCCTTTTTCTCTCTCTGTGTTATTTTGTTTAAAAGGAAAATTGTATCTATTTTAGGCAAGAAACCCAAACAATGTCAGTGCTGCTCTTACCGGCGCTGCTCTGCCTCCCTCATTTTTCGCTGTGCTTTGATTTTGTCAAAGGGGACAATCCCTTGTCTCTCTCTGCTCTCTGATTTGCGGTCCTGGCTCTTAACGCTCTGTATTTAAAAGAGAAACTTTAATTTATTAAAGGCCAACCATCACAAACAATCCTCTGAGCTCCGTTTCCATTTGTACAGTTCATATCTCAAAGCTTGGTCCCTGTTTTTTTCCAAAAGCTGTTCTTTTTTACCATTACAGACATCATACCTTCATTGAGTAATACCCTGTCCCATTTGTTTGGCAGGATTTCAGTGCTGTATTAGCTAAATCAGAGGTATTTTACTAATTAAGACCACATTACAGAAACTCAAATTGGACAAACTGGCAATATAAGTGTGGGTTATACACAGCCTGGCAGGATTCAGGATCTGTTTCTAAGGAAAATGTTTCCCATGCAGAAGCATCACTCACTCTGTCCTTTGATGTAGTGGATGTTTTCACACTAATAACAGGTTCTCCTTTGGATTTATCCATGACTACCGTTCTCTCTGTTCCTTTACTTCCTAAATAAATCACAAGTGGAAAGAAACAATCAAACTACATGACCTATACAACTCTTTGCTAAACCAGAAGTTCTGTCTTCTAAAATGTGAAAATGGGCATTTAACCCTTTCTTCAAAATAAATTCTTTTACTCCACCTACTCCAGATACTTCTTTTAAAGACTGCACAATGTCAAACATCTCCCCTTCCCCTTATTTATTCTGGATTTCCAAATAACAATCCTAGAACATATCTTTGGAAAGAACTACCTACAATTAAATGTTCCTATATTAACATATCGGTATAAAAAACCAACAGCCAAATTACCTGATTTAATAGTTTTAGGCTGATCTGAAGAACCAGACTTCTGGTCATCTTTATCTTTTTTTTCCTTTTCATCTTTATCTTCTGTCTTTTTAGAATCATCTTTTTGGTCAGATTTCTCATCTTTTTTAGCACCACCAGGTCTGTGGATAGATATTGATACAGATCAGATTAATACAGACTAAGAGAAAAGAAAATTCAAAGGAAATGTCAGCAACAAAGTAGAACTCTCATATGATAACAATCATAATTAGATTTCCAAACATCTCCTTCTACAACTTCCTGCACCATAAAACAAGATATTCAGACCATCCTGTGCAGTAGTCAACAAACTTGGCCAGGATTCAGGATCTCAACTGGATTCACACCACCATGTGCTTAACGCCCACAGAGTTTCTTACACAACATGACAATGAACCATTTTTGTCAAGCAACTGGGTGAAATAACAGCAAAAAATTCTCAGCAAGTAGCATATAATAGAAATTATACCTCAAGAAGGTAATTCAAGAAGGCAAATTTCTTAAAGGTGTTTAATTCACTCCCTTAGTGCCTCTTTCAGCTACTTTCAGCAATGCTAGAGAGGAAGAGCACAGTGCTCAAGAGGAACATGATCTGGGAACAGATCTTGGACAACTCTGTTTTAGCTGTTTGGGGCCTGGAAGAAACCCTATTCCAATGAGACACAAGGTAATGAAGAAACAGTGACACACAGATCAAAATTCTCACATGGTCTTTCCTACAGATTTAAGACATGAAAGCCCCACAATCATTACTAAACCTCAAATATGGCAAAATTAAAAGGTGTGCTTGAAAATGCAACTTCCCAATGCTTACTTGAAAGCACACAATAGAAACATTTTAATTTAGGCGCTGAACATCAATTCAAGTCTACGAAAAAATCCATGTACTCCTCTTCTTGAATGTTAGCCACAGAAATTCTTACTGTAAATTTCAGTTTTTCCTGACATCAACACAGACTGAAGAACAGCAAAACACCTTTGGTAGGAGAATTTTTAACACAGTACCTCTCACTGACTGTTTCTCTCTTTGCTTCACTCTCTTTTTTTTCACTTGTCTTCTTCCCAGCGGGTTCATTTTTTGCCTGAAATTTATTTTGCACATCATCAGCTGAGAATGTGGCCTCGATCATCTGCACAATCTGCTGGGAACTCGGTATCTCTGAGGCCCAGTACTCACTTTTTCCACAGAAATGATCTTGCCATGCAGCTCTGTCTTGTGCAGGTGGGTGATGCACTTGGTGGCCTCCTCGGCTGTGGACATGGTGACAAAGCCGTAGCAGCGAGCGCCGGGACTGCGAGCGTTGGTCACCACCTTGGCCCCCACCACCTTCCCAAAAAAAACCAGGAATTACTCTCCCTGTGACAAGTCCCCAAGGTTAAACAGCAAGAACTACAAGCTCCACTTCTGCTTTTTTTAATTCCTGGTCATCACCACGCAGGAAAGTTCTGGTTGTGAGAGATTAACAAATACAAAAGGAGCATTGCTTGCAGCCAACCATGTTTCTGTTATCATTCTGTTTTGAATGCTACAAAAGCTGAACCAAGAAGTGGGAGCTAAAGATTGAATTAGTTTCCAGAGAAACCCCAGGGTGACAATAAAATTTTTTTAAAAGGCATCTAACTTTAAATCAACAGCATCACTTTTAGTATAAAATAGTAAAAACCAATACAAATTTTTAAGCAAATTTCCACATTAATGCTCAACTGCCACCTTCCCTTCAAAAAATGTTTATATGTCACTGCTGAGGCAGATCGACAGTGTTATCTGCATCTTCAAGAAACAGGAAGTTTCTCCAAAAAACTAGAGCTGGAAAAAGTCACACAAATGGTGTTTACATATGCTCAGATATTCAGTACAGCTCACTTTCTAATACAAAAATCAATCATATTTCAGGAGTGATGTTTTGAAGTACAGCTGAATAAAGAACTTAATTCTGAGCATTTCCTTTATTGCACAAATACATCTACTTCCAGGAAGCTCTGCCTCTGCTAATACCCTGAAGAAAATAACAATATTTTATTTAAATGACTAAATGGTACTATGGCACCTATCTAGAGCCAAATACTAGGTTGGCTGTTGTTTAGTTTTTAATTACATTTAAAATTTTGTGGCACATCTCTATGATCAACATTTTAGGTTACCAAATGGAATTCTAAGAAAATCAATGGAAGTATTGCATTACAAGGAGTATTAAAAAGGTTTTACCAGTCCCATGATTTTCAAACTCCAAGCTGTGCTACAATTAATCCATTTTTGTACCTACTTGTAAAGTCATATTTAAGTTCCAGAGTATTTTCATCAGTAAAACATCCAATGGCTGATTGTCAGCATGTACAATTTGCTTTTACTACAATCTGCTGGTAGTAATCTGTAAATAGGCTTCAGAAGTCTGACAAAAATCCTTACTGATGGCTCCTGTATCAGCCTTTTATTGAACTCTTTCAATTTTCCAGCTGACAGGGAGATTTGACACTTTGTCTGTCCTGAACAGCAACTGCAGGATCTCCCCTGCCTGCAAATACAAACAGCACCTCCCCATATCCAAACAAGTGTTCCTTAAAGGAACTGCCAACTCCTGATAAGTTAAAATTTAAGTTATTGAGGCAATTCCTAAGATATTCCCCAGTAATTCTGTTTCAACGTTTACTGCATATTCTACTTAGTCTTAAGGAAATCTCTAATAAGCATTAAATTCACAGTTGACTGCTAAATTTTCAGCAGGTGAAGACACCACACTGCAGCACAGAAGTGTGTCTAAACAGTTACTATTTCAAATAAAGGACCACAAATGGCATTTTATATTTGTATATTCTGAGCAACAGAATAAAACAACCCCCAGTCATTCAGTGTGTACTCCAGTGATTTTTTCCTTCATATCCCACAATATTTTTGATAACTGGATTCCTTTCATGGGTACTTTCAGTGATGAGAGTTTAAAAAGTCTTATTAACAGTTTCAAACAAACTTGTGCAAACACACCAAATACCAAAACAAAAACAAACCAACAAAAATAACCCTTACCTTCCCATATTTGCTAAACAGATTCTTCAGATCTGTAGCTCTGGTGGTGGAAGCCAATCCACTCACCCAAAAGTTTCTACCAGAACTGCTAGCACTGCGACCTAGTTGGGAAAACAAACAGACAAAACCAAAACATACCCCAAATCCTAATTATTGGGATTAATTACCTGAATTGTTATGTGAATTAGAGCAGGATCACAAATCTTTAATTTTTTTAAATCACAGAGCAAGTGAAATGCACTGTGTGATTCTCCTCCCATGATTTGCTTTGCTGAAGGTAAGGAGCATTACAACTCCAAAAATTTGGGTGGTTTTAATACTCCAGTATTTTATATCATTCTTCAAGAAAGCAACTGGATTAGGGCACCTCTGAATTAGAGGCCCTTCAAAATGTGCCAGGATAGATCCCAGCAACTTACAGAAGACAGAAGCCCTGCAAGAGTTGTGGGAACTGTGTCTGCACTCCACGTGTGCTCATGTCTTGCCTTTTTATCCTAAGTCCAAGGGAATGCTGATGGGATGCAGAATTCCTCTCAAGGAAAGCCATTCACCCCCAAGGAAATTTCTCTGTTTCTGCCCACACAGATCCACAGCTGGGACATGGAGTCTGACCTCAGCTCCAGGAGTCAGAAAAGATCTGACCTGCTTTAACCATGCAAGGATTACAGAACACCTGGCCAATTCTGCATGTCTGCTGCAAAGGTGATTTAATAAATGCTAATGAACTTGCCAAGTCTGAACAGCCAGCATCAAGTGATTAAAGAGGGAACTGAACTCCAAGGTTCAGTGTTTGCATGAAGCACTTACACAAGGATACTGTTTCCAGTCTCCTTTGAAATGTCTGTACTGGCCTTCTGACAGTCTGGGCAGTTCCAAGGCCTCAGTGAAAGGGTTTCACTCCAGCTCCCTGCTTCCATACTTCTGTTTTGGTTGGGTTTTTTCTTTTTTGGTGATATACAGAATTTTACAGAACCTCTTTCATTGAGGGAAGTAATTTTCCACAGAACCTTTCCAAAATTCTATTTTATTTGGGTGCCTTTCCACCTTCTACTTCCTGATAATTTCAGTCACTGGCAGAAGTAACTGAGAACACAGTTATTAATATTTACCCAGGTTTCCTAGGGAAGGATGCAGTGATTTGTATCAATCTCTTACCAAAACACCCAAAAAGAGGTTTTCTTGTATAAAGTGAGTACACACCTGCCATCATTTATCTCAGAAGTGCATGGACAAAGGTATGTCATGCACACAAATGCATGGGAGATGCATTGTCTTGGTGTTTTAAAAAGCTGAGCCAAAGGCTTTGATGATTTTACTCCACACATTTCTACAATGTCAAAATTGCTACCTGCAGTTACTCTGGAACCAGAATCCTGGAGTAAGAAGAAAGTGCTCGTTATTCTCTTTTCTGCTATTCTACTGGTGAGTTTTTTTAATATTTTTAAAACTGTGTTACTGTACTTTTAGTTAAGGATTGATCAATCTTAATGTCTCCAGGTTTTGCCCATAGGACTTTAAAAAGTGCTCCTGTAATGGTTCTGAACTTTTAAGACAAAGAAATACTGTGACTTGAAAATATTTAACTTAGAAACAAGAACAATGCAGGTATTGGGAGCCAACCAGCAACACTGCAGACATCTTTCAGATGTGCACCCATCGACAGCCAAATCCAAAGGGTGAGCCCATAAATTTATTTTTCTGCACACTTGTTGTCACAGTTTTTAGAATTATTGCATGGAATACGGAATACTCTTCATCCTAAATAAAATCCTTTCATACAGGTGGGCAGATAGCAATGTATGAGTCAGAACTGACTTTATACTGGTTCAGGTTCCTCCTGCCTCAGTCACTTTGCTCTGCAGGCAAACAATGTTAGAGTCAAGCAGCTCCCTCTCACCACTGCTGTTCACTAAGCCAGAACATGAAAAAAACAAATGTTATGGAACACAGCACCTCCATTGCAGAGAGGGATGCAGGAACAAGGTGGTTTCAAACCCTCAAGCTCCTGAAGGCTGCTCTGAAAGCAAACTCAGGGAAGAGTTTTCAGAGTCCACAAAATAATACACTCAAGTCCTTAGGTAAAGGACAGCATGCACAGAAAATTCCTTGGAATATTCTCAAATAAGAGAACTCAAGATTACAGACTGGAAGCAAGAGGTAAATTGATCCTAACAAGGGAGGTCCAGCAGCTGGTGCAAACAGGTACAGCCCAGGATCTTGGAAAAAGCAGCTGACAGGGAGGAGAGTCTGGGATGTAAAACCCAATTAAAACCAATCCAATTCCTCCTGTCCAGTTGGCACTGAGACCTCAAAATGAGTTTCTTGATTTTTATAGGAATTGCTGGAACTTCCACACTTAAAAAGTGCTGAAGTACGTGCCAGCAGCATGTAAGAAGAACAGTAACAGTCAGATCTAAATTTTCTGCCCTGGGCAGGCAGAAGACAACAGAGAGGTGGAATGAACTGCAAAGACTCAGCTACCTGCTGTATTAAAAGCAAGAAGTATGAAGGCATCTGACACAGATTTTCTTCTTGCTTATGATACATATTTGCACCACAGATAGGATCTGTGTGGACAAAGATTTAATAAAATCATTATAATTTCAAGACAAAATTAAGCTGTAATATTTGTGGCATTTAGATATGTGAATACTGGATCCCAAATTACTTCAGCAAAACAGAAGATGGGAAGGAGAACTCCAAATGTATAGTAAAGCAAACACAATTGCAAAAGGTTTCTGACTCACTAACAGCTGTTAGTGGGAATCTCCAGTGCCAAAAAAAGCATAATTGCCATGTATTAACATCAACCTTCAAAAATCAAGATACAAGCACAACAGTGCAATGCACATGTTCTGAAAAAATGCATAAAAGGAAAATACTTATTTTGATATTAATAAGAAAATGCAGAAACAGGTGAATTTATGCTATTTAACAGGTGCATAGATTGCAATCAATTTCAACTAAAATAACCCATCCAGTACAAACAGCTAGCCAAGTAATCATTGAAGTTCTACGTCTGAAAACAAACATACCTTTCTCATCTTTTGAGATTATCTTTGTATCTCTGTCCTCCTCAACAGCGCTAAAGACAAAACATCACATTATTCAAGTCAGAAAGAAAAGTGACTCAATATAAATTACAAAAAAAGCTAAAATTAAATACCTACCAGAAAATATGTTGCAAACGAAAACACACCTTTGTATACTGGATTTAAGAAATCTGACAAGAAATAATGAAGTCAGATTCTTAAACAGACTTACATTAAGAAGATGATTACAAATAAGAGTAATTTGGGAAAACAACCTTTGAAGGTTGAGGAAGGAAAAGAAATCAAACCCACTGTGTTTTAAAAAAATAAAAATATCTGCACATGGAGAAATAAAAGAGACCTTTAGGAATAGGCTACAATTTCATCAGTCTCGGAGGCCAATTGAAGGAAACAGCTTATTCGCATCACTTAAGGACCAATGATAAAAGATAGCATCTGGTCTAGAACGGAGAAAAAACAAACCTCTTTTTCTGATCACCGCCCTCACTGGCTGAGGACTCTTTAGTGGCAGGGGAAGATTCCTCTGAATTAGCTTTGTCTTCTGCTCTCTTGCCATCTTCTTTGCTATCTCTGGCTTCGGCACCTGCGCCTTTCTCCGCTGTCTCCCCACTAGAGGCTTCCAGGCCTTGGGAGCGTTTGCTACTCTGATCGCTTAGGGTCTCTACCACTACACCTTCAGAGTCCGGGGCCTCTTCCTCGGGGCTCTGTTCACTTGTCTCCCCTTTTGCTACCACTAAACGCTTTGCTTCCTTCCTTGCCAAAGCCTGGGCCGATTTGCTGTCCAAAGCTAAAGCATCTTCCTCCAGCTGAGCGGCAGCGAGAGCGTCCTCTTCCTCAGCCAGCCTCTTGCCTGGCCCCGCGTTACTGGCTTCCTGCGCACGCGGCCGCTCCGCTTCGGGAGGTTCTTCGTTAAGTAGCTCAGATTTACAAGTTTCCCCCAAAATGTCGAGTATTTTCTCATTTTCTACGGATTTAACAGGAATAGAATGGCACAAGATTTAATCACCAGGGAAATACAGCAATCACAAATGTGGAACTGGCATGGCTGCCACACTAACACCAAGAGAACTGCTAAGCTACACAGAGATTGGAAAACCCTAGTGTACACAGTGTTACAGCTACCACGCTAACTGCTCTCTCACACCCTGCCAAATCAGCCCTAGCACCTCAACAGGCAAGAAAAATGCCCCCACAGATTTTACAAAAAACTTCGGGCTCAGCCTTCATATTCTTCAGCAAATCGTTCAGCTCTGTTTCTTCTCTAGTTAGCTTCCAGAGTCCGAGATGCTTAACTGAACGTATCAAGGCATTGAGAGTTCAATTTTTAAATTTCTGTGAAATTCTTTTAGCAGACAGTCCAACATGAGAACTGGGCATCTTCTGATGGTGCATGAGTGTGTTTGCAGTCCAGAAAGGGAAAAGTATCTGTATGAAATTTCCATGAAGAAACTCTCTTCTTTCTTCTGTATCCAGTAACTAATCTTTACATTTTAATGCCCTACAATATCTTTTTACTGCTTTCACTGCTCTCTACTTAGTAACAGAGTTAAGGTGTGTGCAATATCACAAGATCTGTTTACAAGTAGAATATTTAGCTTTTAAAACTGTGATTAAACTTCTCTAAATCCATTTATGTAGTTTAACAGGTTTTTAAACCATTTCATTTCACTGGAAGTATTTCAAGCATCACTTCACAGATCTGGGGATATGATTGGGTTTCCAATCTCTATGACCCTGCATGATCTGGATTGTCCATTATTAAAATAATGCAAATTATGTTTGTTTGCTTGGGTTTTTTAATAGTTAATGGTTTAAAAAGTATTAGTTGAAAAGACAGGAATATGTTTTTCTTTAACAGTACCTGGCTCCAAGTGTAGCTTCTCCATTTTCTGTTTAGGAGGAAAAGACCACAGAATGAGGATTTCATAAAATGTATTTTCTAACACAGAATAGTAACAACTCCCTGCCCAATCCCAAAATTGAAAACTAAACAAATTCATCTACAACATTTAGCTCTTTTTTTTACCATCCACTGGAAATGAGTATTTTATACAGGTAACTTTTCTGACACATTAAAGCCAAATCAAAATAACAGCCACAATTGCATTCTTTCAAATTATAAAGAGACCAATAAAGTATCTTTGTGTACCACCATACCAACTACAGAGTAAAAACCAAACCCAGCTACTACTCCACATAATAGTGGGAGAGAGAAGAAATCAGCTGTACAAGACCCTTTGTAAGTGCCATAAAGTGAAGGAAATCTTGAGAACTGACAGAAAAGTAGGGAAAAACCGCAAGGCACCCTCAATTCACACATGTGCTGAGTAAGGTCATGAATGTCTTGGATTCTATTACAGTTTCATATTATGGTCATACTTCCCTTTTTTTCTTGAGTAAATATTAGTAATACAACATACAACTATGAAATACAGCTATATTTTCAGTTTACCTTCATTTCAATTAAATCAGAAGAGGAGGCTTCTAAATTGTTTTCAATTTCATCATAATCTTCCTGAAAGAGTAAGAAAGGAATGAAAGCATTTCTTACCAAAAGTAGCTTAAGGATAATACACCTGCATTTAATTTTCCCTTTCAAAAAAACCAAAAACAGTTTAAAGTTTTTGACAGACCTCAATTGCTACTTCAGAGTGTGATCCAGAAATGAGCAACCTGTAAACATACCTGATATTTAAACACCTTTAGCCAATTACTTTTCATTTTAATTTCAACAGAACATTGTCTATTTCAAAGTTATTCTTAGAGCCTTATTTCACATTTCTGTGGGTACTGAACATGTTTTTTCACTTTCCCACTTTTTAACTTTAGTTTCTAAATGAAAAAAAAACAAGTTAGAAATGAAGCTGACTTAGAATGAAGCATTCTTCCAAACTGAAAACATATCCCAAAAATCTTTATTCTTTAAAGAGCTGGGGGTAAGATGCAGCCAAACCTCATTGGTTACATGAGGTTAATTTACAGAACACCACAGAATTGCCCTTCAGGTGAAGAGGGTGCTGTAGCAATGACTCTGTGCTCAGTCCCATGAAAGGGGAGTCTCTCCAAGCCTTTGTGTTTGTTTGGTCTGTTGGGGTGCAGACACCACAGCTGGGCTCTGCTGAAATCCCTGCAAGAGGGGGGACTCAGTGGTACTTTGTAGCTGATAAGCCACAGAGCAGCTGTCAACCAAAGGAAAAGGAAGAAGATTTCTTGTTGAACCAGCAGAATGCACAGCTCTGTGCCAAGGGTCACCTCAGATATCACACTGATGTCACCCACCTCCAAGGCATGACCACTCCCCACTGAGCAGGATGTACAACCAGAATCACTCAAGCTCCACCTTAATGTATAAAAGTAAGCTAAAAGTGGGGAGAAGTTAGGGAAGGCTCCACTGAACCTGTCTCTTCCCCTTTAGGGATGTCTGGTGGGTAACAATTGTACTATAAGTGTGATGAATGATGACTTCCAGCCAGCTTCTGTTAGGAATTAATGCTGGTTAACGTGGTGGAGTTTTTTTTGCAGACAGATACTACCATCAGCAACCCTGGAACCTTAACCTGTTGTAATTTTCTATTATATTAGTGGTGTTATCCCATAAAGGGCTCAGTGTGAGTCCTTCAAGGGCACCACCAGTGTCTGCAGTAAGATGAGTGAGGAGACCTGGGACAGGCGTCTCTGTTGCACTCTAACTGTGTGACCCTTCCCAGGGCACTGGAACCACTCTCTGATCCAGGAGACTGCCCAGTGAAGGGGCCCCAGAACAGAACTTTGTGGGCCCAAGAGTGTTGGCTTTCCTGTGATACTGACAGACCAATCAAACACAAAGGCTTTGAGAAAATCTCCCTTTTCAGGTGACAGAAGATAAATGACAAGCTGAAGCAGATATGCAGACAACAAAGAAGGAGAACATATTCTGTTTGGTGAGTGAACAGCCTAAAATAAACAAAAAACCAAACCCACAAGGATCCAAGAAGGGTAACATCTGGGTAGCGAATGTAACACATGGATAACCCTGTGCTGTCTCCAAATGACACTGCAAGCTGCTCTCAAAACCATGTCAAAAGCCTGGCAATGTCAGAACAGGGCAACATAAGAATTCTTCTTTTATCAATCTCTATAACAAGACAGAACAACACAACTTCCTTAAACCAGAGCATTATTTCTGCAGAAAAGATACCCAAATGACCTGAGTTGAAAGTTTATTTTTTCTCTCTCCCCACACATATAAATACCTGGATGGCTGGGTGTATGCATATATACACTTTAACACAAGTAACATAAACAGAAGAGGGAATACAGAAACTAAACCAGCATTTTCAATTCCAGGCTCCTTTCACAGCCAGCAAAGATGATACTGAAAGGTAAGGAAGATGGTGACTTGTCTACTGAGAACATTTCAAACCTCAAGAATATTCACCATTTATAAGAGTAGGACATGAGAGCTGTGAATGGGGAATAGAATCCAGATCACATTCACGTCCTATATTCTGCTGGACTGAAATACCTTGTTCACGTGCCCATATCCCTACTGAATATCTTCTGAAAAATTACAAAGACCTCTACTCACTCACCTCATTTTCTGTTAGCTGATCAGGAAGCTCTCTCATTTCTGCTTCGACATTATCTTTATTATCAGACAGAGAATCGAGAATATTGTCAGGACTGTAATCTTCTCCACAGTCTACAGCACTGCTGTTATCTATTTCAGCTTCATCTAATACACTAATATCCATCATGTCAATATCCTGCAAGGTATCCAAATTTGCTTCAATATCCTCCTACAGAGAGAAGAAGGGTAAATGTGTATTTATTGCAGGTTACATGATACACATCCTTAGTAACTAACATCATGATTTCACTCACCTGACCATCTCTGGAGTTTTCTTCTAGACCATTGTCTTCCACACCTTCTTCTTCTGGCTTTCTTCCTAAAAACAGTATCACTCCAGTGAGATGTAGCACTACATTTTGTAATATGTTTAAGCTTTGATGAATTATCTGTTGAACACTCAACTTGATACAAGTAATCCTTATGAGGCTGATCCACTAGTCTGGTCTGCATGGATACAACTGAGGTCACCTTGGTACTCCATAAAAGCAAACAGGAGCATGAACTACAGGCAGCACAGTATTTTGTTAAAGCTACAGTATTTTTCTAAAGCTACAGTTTCATTCCACAACATTTCGACACCTAAAAAGACAAACCAGCCTCTCGGTAATCCATTTAAAAGTAACACCTTAAGATTGTTACGAAAACATCTCCCTTAATTAATGGGATTTAAGAATTAGTGTTCACTTTCAAGATCTTGGACATACAAATCACATTTATGCACATCTATCACCCCCAAACTCCTACTGCCATTCAAAGCCAACAGCTTTTTCTATTTTTAGCCACTCTGTCTTAAAAGAAGCAGCTTAATACTCTGTTTCTCATCAGAAAGTATTTTTAAGAACTAGCTATGAGCAACTCAAGTAAGCCACATGTAAAATGCACACATGTACAATATTTGATATTTTGAAGCAACAAATATAGTTTAAGCATAATTGAAATATAATGATAGAGGCTTTTCATGTACCCTAATCTGCAGTTGCTTGCCCTGCACCTGACACAATTCTACTCGTGGTCACAAACACAGAAACACCTACAATTTACAGTTTCATCTTCAAGTTTCAGGACTTGGTAATAAAACACAGTCATATTATCATTTGAAGTTGTTGTTGCTCATTAATTCAAGAGAGTTTTACCATTTTCCACAAGGTAAAAAGCAATCTTTTTAAAATTAAACTAATTCAACAGGAGAAAACAAGTTTGTATACCAAGTTCTAGTGCCACGCAGACAGTGGACCTGCAAGTGTCTAGACACTGTACCTTTGCTAGTTCTTTTTGGCATTCTTTTTGTGGTCAGCTCTGAGGCCACAGGAATTTCGTCAGGATCTCCTCCTTCCTCCTCAATGGCCTGTTGGAGACAGCAGGATGATATCCACTGCATTATTTGCTGGTCTGCATCTGTACTGGCTTTGGATGGGGCAGAAAATTCTCTTCACAACAGCTGACAGGGGGCTGTGGCTGGAGTTTGTGCTGAGAACAGTGCTAAGAACACAGGGAAGTTTTGGGTACTGCTGAGCAGAGATTACACAGTGTCAAAGCCTTTCTTGCTTCTCACTCTGCCCCACAGTGAGAGGGGGAGCACAAGGAATTGGGAATGGACACAGCTGGACAGCTGCCCAAAGGGATATTCCAGACCAGAGGGTGCTGTGCTCAGCAATAAAACTGGTGGATGCTGGTGGGGCTGCCATTACTTAGGAGCTGGCTCAGCATCAGTTGAGCTGGTTGACAGTAAGAAATTCTTTTCTTTCACATTGCTCACTTCTCTTGTGCGCTTTACTAATTTCCTTCATCTGTGTCAGTCTTTTTTTTTGCCCTTACATTTCTTAAGACTATAAAACTGCCTTTATCACAACCCCACAAATTTACTCTCCCTTTCACCCTCCCACTTCTAGCCCCCATCCTGAGTGAGTGACCATGGGTTGCTTGGCTGCCTGCTAAGGTTTAACCACAACTGCATTTGTAAGGATTTTTCAGAGAAAAACATTGGTGTCTCTCCCTAGCTCAGGTCATACAGCCAGGCAGCTGTATCACTTGTCAGAAATACTAAATAATAGGGTGCAACACATCCCCACAGCCAAATCAAGCCACAGCTGGGGAGCACAACTCCCTGCTCTGCACATAGGCACATTAATGGTATAAAACTGGGAGAGACTCTTACAGCAGCTCAGGTGCCTGAGGTTTTTTTAATGTGCACGCCTGTTAGAACCCATAACAGGGCCAAGGCTGACCGTGCTGTTCTGGCCTCATGGAAGTGTGTGGGAATACATTCCAGAGAGGTCGGAGAGATGGAGTCGGGTCAAGTGTGGTGGCACCAAGCATAAAGGCAGAAACTGATGCACATAAAGTTTCACCTACATAGGAGGATAAAATTCTTTACTGTGCGAGTGAGCTTGCACTGGAACTGACTGCCCAAGAAGGGTGTGGAGTCCCTGCCACTGGACATATTCAGGAACTGTCTGGACAGAAGCCTGTACCATAGGTCTAGGACAAAACCCTGCTGGAGCAGATGACCCGCTGTGATCCCTTCCAACTTTATCTGTTACGTAAACGGCATAGAGAAGCACGAGAAAAGGGATGGGGAAGGGGCACACGCGTGTGTATGAGGGAACTGGAGAGCAAATGGGGGAAGGACGCGCGGACGTCGGGGTCAGGCAGTGACAGAAAGGCCAAGGCCATCACCGATTCCAGCCAGTGCAACCTGAGCCGCGCTCCAGAGCGGCGACAGAGCGCGGGCGGCGGATCGGGCGCCCACACCACAGAGCGGTGTCGTTAAACAGCTCAAAGGCAATGGCTCTGCAGCGGCGGGAGCACAGGGGACACGGCGGCGCCCCACAGCAGCCCGTGGGTACCGGGCAGCAGCAGCGCAGCCCCGCTGCCCTCACGGCTGCCCCGCCGCAGGCCCCGGGCCCGGCCCCGAGCGCGCACGCGCCGAGAGCGCCCCAGACAAAGGACCCGGATGGCCGCACGCCGCTCTCCCCGTGTCCCCCCGCCTCACCTTCCTCAGCCGCTCCATGAGGACGCTCTTGTTGCCGCCGCTGTCCAGGTTACGCCGCTTGAGCTCAGCGCGCAGGTCGATGACTCGCAGTTCGCTCAGCCGCCGGGTTTCGGGTTCCGAACCAAAAGCCGCGGCCCCACCAAGGGATGTGAAATCCCCCAGTCCGGCCGCTGATTGACTCTCCGCCATCAAGGCCCCTTCAATATTTCGCCTCGAGCCCGAACGCGCAGGAGAACACGACACAACCCAGAATCAAACCTGACGATCACGGCACAAAATGGTGGGGAGCAAGACGCGCGGAGGGGAGGGGGAACAAAGCGCCCTGTGCGCAGGCGCGGGCAGAACGGAGCGGGCGGGGCCTGGCGGGAGAATCGCCCGGCGCAGGCGCATACGGCGTCGCCTGCGTCCAAGGACGGCTCGCGAATTCTCGCGCATGCGCGGAGGGGCCGGGGGGGGGCCCGACTGGCCGCGTGACGTCACCGCCGCTCCGGAGTTGGCGGCGCCGCGGCACGCGCGGCCTGCCCTGGCCCCGGCGCGCATGCGCGCTGCGCCTCCCTCCCTTTCCCGCCCCCTCTCTCTGCCCTGCGCCTCAGGGCTCCTCCATTTTGTGCTGCGGCTGCGGCTGCAGCGCTCTCGTGTTGGTTTCACCCCGCCTCGCCCCGCGCGCGCCAGTCCAAGC
>VWZS01007399.1:753899-768982 GCA_013397075.1 Rhabdornis inornatus | reverse complement strand
GCGCCGCGGCACGCGCGGCCTGCCCTGGCCCCGGCGCGCATGCGCGCTGCACCTCCCTCCCTTTCCCGCCCCCTCTCTCTGCCCTGCGCCTCAGGGCTCCTCCATTTTGTGCTGCGGCTGCGGCTGCGGCTGCAGCGCTCTCGTGTTGGTTTCACCCCGCCTCGCCCCGCGCGCGCCAGTCCCAGCCACGGCCCATGGCGGAGAGTCACTCGGCGGCCGGGCTGGGGGAGTCTGCTTCCCTGGCTGGGCCTGGCGTCCCCGGTTCGGAGTCTGAAAGCCGGCGGCGGCCGCTGAGCGAGCTGCGCGTGATAGACCTGCGGGCCGAGCTCAGGCAACGCAACTTGGACAGCGGCGGGAACAAGAGCGTCCTCATGGAGCGGCTGAGGAAGGTGAGAGCGGGCGGACGTGCTGCGGCTGCCTCAGGGCTGGATGTAGCGGCTGCGACCCCGGCCCGGCGGGCACCGCTGAGGAAAATGGCGCCAAAGAGCGCCGGGACCGGGGCCCGCCGGGATCCGTGCGAGCGTTCGGTGCCCGGCGAGGCCGGGCCTGCGCTGGGCCGTCCCAGGCTCGCCCCGCCACTGCTGCTGTCACGGAGTGTCATCGAGTCCCGCTCCGATTCCAGCACTCCCTGTCTGCCGTGGCACCCGGCCCGAGTATTTCTGGCTTCGTGCACCACAGTCTTCTGTCGCTCCCTGAGTTATTGGATTTACAGTTCTGTACGCTGTTTGTCGGGCTTTTTGCTGCGTACTGATGTTTTTCTGGTACTCTAGCTGGTAGCCTGTTCGCTGTGTCTTCATCACAACGTTTCGTGTGTTAATAGCATGTGAAGCCCTTTCTCTGAACTGCTACTTACTGTGTCCCAGAGCCGAGGTTTTTACTCTGTCACAACAATCCGTGTGTCTGTGCACAGCCACAAATGCTGTAGGATTGGCTTTTTTTGCTGACTGCTTTCCCGAAACCTTACAGCAACGTGTTACTGCCTTCTATGCGCTTGTTGCATTGGTCTGGTGGTTTTTCGTTCGTGTATCCAAGTTGCTGATTCATAGTTTGGAATTTTTCGGCCTCTGATGTCCAGCTCTTAAACTCAACAAAAATGTACAAATGAATTTTTTAATGTCTGTTTTTATATCAATGTTTTTTTCTTTTTTCCCTGTTAGGCTATTGAAGAGGAAGGAGGGAATCCGGATGAAATTCCAGTGGTTTCAGAAAATATAATGAAGAAAACTCCAAAAAGAAGCAGCAAAGGTACAGGGCAGTTAGAGAGACTTTCCACCTTATCATCCTTGAGTTTTCACAAAATGGAACCTTCATAATCTTTTTTTTTTGTTTGTTTCTGGTACTCTTCCCCATTTTTGTGCTCAGGTTTCTAGGGATGGGTGTTATAGTATTAAACTTAGCAGTCATTTATTCAGAGAATTTAATGTGGTTTCATGAGGCAGGAAATGTTGAAGGATCTGTTGGTTTGTGTTCAGAGTTCCCTGAGATTTCTATTAAGAATTACCAAGTAACACTGAAGCACTGTCAGTGTTTTAATACTTTTTTTATGTAGAAATGCAGGATTTCTAGCAAGTGCAAAATAAGGTCTGTAGCATTAAGCTCACAGCTAATAGCAGTTGCAATTTTCTTCCCAGAAGAGAAGTTTTTAATCGATTTCTGAAGTCAGATATGTTTTCAAGGCCTTGTGCTTGGTTTTTGTAGTGTTGAGACAGTCTTACATAATCCTTATTTTCTGAAAATAACTTACTGGTTTTCTAGAATTAGTTAATTAGCACAATTTGATTTTATTTTGTAGTCAAATAGTGTTTAAAACTTTGCATTGGAGCTGAGCAAAATAACTATTTCAGATAGAGTATTTTCGTTACTAGATTTGGTTTACACAAAATGTAAATTTATGAGATGAAACTCCACTGTTTTGCCAGTTAATTTGTTTGATTTTTGTCATTACATCTGATTTGGAGTGACGGTGCAATTGCTTGCAGGCTAAAATATGAAATTTTGACCAGATAAAGGACAAATGTCACAACTCTGGGTGAAGGAGATCTCTTTAATCATATTAATTTTCACGTCTCAGGAAAACACCTGATGTGTATTACAGCACTTTTAGTGTTGGGATGGAAATAGATGAAATGTTCCTCTTGGCTCTAAAACCCCTCTCACTTCTCAGTTGTAATATGCTTGTAGTTCTTGAGGAAAATAAAATTCATAAAAGATCAAACAGCTGCTGAGCTCTGAGTTGGAGGAGCTGCTCTTTGGTGCTGAAGCTGGTGTAATGTTTTCAGTAATGCCAGTTGGGATCATTCAATTCACATCCAGCTGGTGGACAGAGCACTGCAGCAAAACTCAAAGGTAGAGTGGGGTGTTTTCATTATTTTGTGCTGTGTGTTGGTTTGTTGTTTTATTTTTTTTTTCTCTGCTAGTAAATGTCTGTAAAGAAACGAAAGGTTGAGGTAATGAATTGCTGCAATCTGAGCTGAGCCAAATGTTCCGGGGAGGTCACAGAGCTTGAGCTCCTGCCAGGTGTTGGACTGTGGCGTGTTTGTCACTTACTGGGGTGGTAACAAACAACTGTGGGAAACAGGGAAAAAAAATGACGGGAATACCAACTCTGGTGAGAAAGTAAAGCTTGAAGGGTACAGCTATAATTACTGTTTTCATTCTAATGATGCTGATGTTGTTAGGACGTAGGCCAGACGAAGAAGGAGTGGAAGACAACGGCCTGGAGGAGGATTCTGGAGATGGCCAGGTACAGGGGGCTGGGTTTGGAGGGCTCTGATGGCAGATGGCTCTCAAGTCACCGTGACTGTGACATGTGCTTTTTTTCTTTCCACAGGACGATATTGAAGCAAGTTTGGATAACTTGCAGGATATTGACATGATGGATATTAGTGTGTTAGATGAAGCTGAAATAGATAATGGCAATGCAGTAGATTGTGGAGATGATTACAGTGCCCATAATATTCTTGACTCGCTGTCTGATAGTAAAGGAAATGCTGATGCAGAAGTGAAAGAACTTCCAGATCAGCCTACAGAGTATGCTGTAGGTAACTTGGAGGCATCCCCACAGTTTTCAGAAATTAAAGAAGAATCAAGAGAAATACCAATAGTGATGGTATGCATCTCTTATGACTGTGGAATCAGGGTTTTCTTTTTTAAATTTATTTATTTCTGAATTAAATAGCAAAACGCTGGCTAAAGAATACTTGGGAAAATTTGGGACTGTACTGGTTCTTATGGTCATTGCTTTTCTTTTTCATATTTGTGGAATTACGAGTCTTAATTTTTAAAATACTTAAATGTTGTTTGTACATGTGTGATTGTATTAATTAATAGCAGTTTACAGAGCATTTGTTTTTAAACGTGCTTTGAACTCTGCTTCACGTTATTAACTGTAATATACATATTCTGCATCTTTATTTTAGAGAGCATCTGAGGCATACGAATAGTGTAGCTTACTTTCTTCTCAACTGAGCAGCACCATTCAGGAAATTATATTCAAGGTTATTTTTCTCCTAAGATTGGGTCTTGTAGTTATTCGGTTGCTGAAAATATTTTTATGTTAGCTTTCTCTGTTCATCTGGCTGTTGACACTGGGCTACAGGACAGTCCCTTCCCCCAAAATCAAGTGTTTTATCTCTGGCATATATGACAAAGCATTTGAGAAAAAGTGTTTCTGCCCCATCTAATGGGGGAGTATTGCTCTTTGCTATGTGTCCACATTAACTATGAGGTTCTAAAGTTGCAGAAATAAGCTTGGCCCCTAAATCAATTGGAAATACTCAGAAACAGGGTTTTTTTTTAGTGAGTAAATATTTTGAGGCAAGGTCAGGTCCCATGATATGCTTTTATCAGTGAAGGAAATAATTACCAAGTCTTGTAGGTTTTTTGGCTCTGTGTTGTTGCTGTAAATGACAAGGATACAAACCAGAGAAATTTTACTGTTGGAATCCTCATAGTTAAAAGATTTTTGTGAGCTGACCATGATAGTTGAGAGATAATGAGAGAGCTTATTCAGTCAGTGGGGATCAGGAAGAGTTCTGGGGGTTCTCACTGAATTTTTACCATTATTGGTTGCTGTAGATGCTGGATGTGTTTGCAGGATAACAGCTGTCAGTGCAAATACAAATCTTCAGTTTCTCACTCAGGTTTCACTCGCAATATTCCTTTATAGATAACAAGATGTCTTCCATTTATTTTTTTTAAAGGTAGAATTTGAAGATGTTGGCAACAGTTTAGATGCTTCTTCATCAGATTTAACCGTAATAAAGGTAAATGGTAGCCAGTTTTTCTTTTCAAACAGAAAAAGCATAAAATACACTATATAATACTGTATATTGAAACAGTGTGTAAACAGTGGGTGCATTCCCTCTGCAAAGAAAAGGAACTAATGCCTTTTAATTTACTCATAAACACAAATATTTCTCTATCAGAAATAAATATCAGATACATATATAAATAATACAAATAGTATATATTATATTATAGTATAATATATATATAAAAATTATATATAATATATAATATGTGTATTTATATCAAATATGTATAGGTATCATACTGAGTTTGGTGGTAGATTAGATTTCTTTTATCTGATGTAAATACCAGCTCAGTGCCTTACATTGTGTTTAATTTCCATTACAAATGTACATATCCAATGGTGAGAAGGAAGCTGGAACTGTGTTCCTGGAATGCTGGCCTTGTTTCCAGATCATATCTGGTAGGTTAAGAGCACCAGCTCCAGGTGAAGGTGGTGTTTCTGTTGATCCTGCTTTCAGAAAGGAGACTTCAAAAAAACACAGGGTAGAGAAAGGTAACATGAAGATAAGCTTTCTTCTCTGTTACTTACATTTATTGATTTATTTACCCATGTGAATATGTACCATATGTTTAACAGGTGGCTGAATTTGAGAGGTGTTAAGGTTTTCACAGACTTCATAAAACTTTGAGGATGTTAAAAACTCTGTTCTTTTGAAATTTGTTTGAAGTTCAATGTTTTCAAAGCTGAAAGAGGCTAAATTGTAGTAATGCTTTCACTCAATACTCTCCTGTAATGGATGATTAAGAAATGTCATTCAGAATAGTATCTTGCTTATGAAATAGTGATATTTCTCCTTTTTAAAATCTTTTTTGCTACAGGAACTTGAAGAGTTACCTTTGGAGCCAGGTACTGTTTGGTTTTTTTTTGCTAATTTGATTTTTTTTTTTAAATGAAAACAAAAAATCCTGGGCATTTAAACAGTTTCATTCTTCATTTAGGCTTTTTGCGTCCCTGTTTGGTTTTTTTGGTTCTTTCTTTTAATGCATTACTGTAGTGTACGTTATTATGGTGGAAAATCCAGGTCATGCAGGGTCATAGAGATTGGAAACCCAGTCATATCACCAGATCTGTGAATAACCACGCTTGGAAAAACGTGTTTAATGCCCTGAAATGGTTCCTTAGAACTGTTACTGCAGAGTGAAGTTATGGAACGAGCCTTAAAGATGTAAAGGTTCTGAAAACAGATCTTGTGATATCACACTGTACAGTGGTTCTGTGAATAAATATAAACACAGGAGTGTAGGCAGTGCAAAGCTCTGGTGCAGAACAGGAATTAAAGAGTGACTGGACTGCAGAAGAAAGAACATGCTGCCGTCACAGGAATTTGCTACGGATCCCACTCGCTTTCTGGACTGCATACACACTCAGAACTATCAGAAGATGCCCAGTTCTCATGTTGGACTGTCTCTGCTAAAAGAACTTCACAGAAATTTGGAAAATTGAACTCTCAATGCCTTGATACGTTCAGTTAAGCATCTCGGACTCTGGAAGCTAACTAGAGAAGAAACAGAGCTGAACGATTTGCTGAAGAATATGAAGGCTGAGCCCGAAGTTTTTTGTAAAATCTGTGGGGGCATTTTTCTTGCCTGTTGAGGTGCTAGGGCTGATTTGGCAGGGTGTGAGAGAGCAGTTAGCGTGGTAGCTGTAACACTGTGTACACTAGGGTTTTCCAATCTCTGTGTAGCTTAGCAGTTCTCTTGGTGTTAGTGTGGCAGCCATGCCAGTTCCACATTTGTGATTGCTGTATTTCCCTGGTGATTAAATCTTGTGCCATTCTATTCCTGTTAAATCCGTAGAAAATGAGAAAATACTCGACATTTTGGGGGAAACTTGTAAATCTGAGCTACTTAACGAAGAACCTCCCGAAGCGGAGCGGCCGCGTGCGCAGGAAGCCAGTAACGCGGGGCCAGGCAAGAGGCTGGCTGAGGAAGAGGACGCTCTCGCTGCCGCTCAGCTGGAGGAAGATGCTTTAGCTTTGGACAGCAAATCGGCCCAGGCTTTGGCAAGGAAGGAAGCAAAGCGTTTAGTGGTAGCAAAAGGGGAGACAAGTGAACAGAGCCCCGAGGAAGAGGCCCCGGACTCTGAAGGTGTAGTGGTAGAGACCCTAAGCGATCAGAGTAGCAAACGCTCCCAAGGCCTGGAAGCCTCTAGTGGGGAGACAGCGGAGAAAGGCGCAGGTGCCGAAGCCAGAGATAGCAAAGAAGATGGCAAGAGAGCAGAAGACAAAGCTAATTCAGAGGAATCTTCCCCTGCCACTAAAGAGTCCTCAGCCAGTGAGGGCGGTGATCAGAAAAAGAGGTTTGTTTTTTCTCCGTTCTAGACCAGATGCTATCTTTTATCATTGGTCCTTAAGTGATGCGAATAAGCTGTTTCCTTCAATTGGCCTCCGAGACTGATGAAATTGTAGCCTATTCCTAAAGGTCACTTTTATTTCTCCACGTGTAGATATATATTTTTTTAAACACAGTGGGTTTGATTTCTTTTCCTTCCTCAACCTTCAAAGGTTGTTTTCCCCAAATTACTCTTATTTCTGTCATCTGCAAAAGAGAATTGTCCGTTTAGGGGTACAAATCCCTATTTCCTTTCACTCCTCTAGAAATGTGCCAATAATAGTGTTTATTTTGGAACTAATTTACTGGTAGGTATCCAATTTTAGTTGTGTTGTCTAGAATTAATGTTCTGTTTGCATATGATCTTTTGAATAATGTGATGTTTTGTCTTTAGCGCTGTTGAAGACAAAGATACAAAGGCAGTCACAAAAGATGAGAAAGGTAAGTGTATGTTTGGGCTTTTTTGGGTTTTTTATGTGCAAAGGTCCTGGAGTAAAAGAGAGGACTGTTAGTTCAGTGCAATGAAACCCTCAATGCAGTTGTAACACATCCCTTCAAAATGTAACTTTAATATCAGTTCCTTGTAACTTCTGTAACACTATTACAAACAGAGTTGGGGTTTGTTTTAAATAGTCTTTTTTGTGAGTTAACATTTGATACTTTGTAGTTCTCCTAAAAGTGATTGAAGTACAGGAAGAAAATCTGCAGATACAAACTCATTAATTCTGTTGAAATGCACATTAACAGTGGATTTCAGATGTTCATTTTTGCAGGCTGCAGTGTGTAGCCTGCAGATTGATTTTAAGAATGAATAGAAGATGTAGAATTAAAATTGCAGTGGAAGAGTTTTATGAAGGAAAAATGGGGGGGGGTTAGGACTCTTAATTTTGCACTGCTGCATTTTTTTTACATGGTGTTTTATGTTTGGCTTTTTTGTACCCCAGGCCGTGTGGGGAGTAGTTCTGGCAGAAATTTGTGGGTTAGTGGACTTTCCTCCTCTACTAGAGCTACAGATTTGAAAAATCTTTTCAGCAAGTATGGAAAGGTATGTAGTGGATATGTAAATTAACAGTCAGTTGGAAAGGCTGACCTTAAATTTAGCTCTTGTTTTTCCTAATGAGTAATTGGGCAGGCTGAATTCTTAAGTTTGTGTTCTTTGGAAACTCCGTATCTGAAAGGAGCCCAGTTCAATAAAGAAGATTGAAATGGGAGGGTGGCAGCAGAGTTGGAGTTTGCAGAGAGAATGTGTGCAGCTACTTGTGAGAATGAGGCAATTCTTGACAGGAGACACTGATAGATCATCATGTAGTAGTCTAATTATGGCTTGAGTTTCCAGCAATGCTGTTTTAAACTATTCCATTTCAAGGGGTATTCTCTGGAGAAATCTGGTCTTTGAGGGCAGGCTTCCGCTTGTTTTGCAGTGCCTGCTAGGGTACAAGAGCAGAGGTTGTGGAAGGAAACTCTGTATGATCTCCCCTTCTGCCAAAACTTTTCTGAATGTAATATTAAATGTTTATGTCACTAAGTGCCACTGCCTGCCAGAAATCTGTGGGTACAGATGTCCTGTAAGGAAAGAGAAAGTGGTAGTAGTTTTATCCATTCAATTTTATTTTGGTTTTCGCAATCCTGCTCTCCTTTCTCTATATCTGCCTTAAGCTCCTGACCTGCTCAGCAACTTGAAGATGAATTTTCTGAGCTGCATTATTAAAGATGTCCCTGACTGTGACAGGGGATTGATTGAACTAAATGGCTTTTAAAAGTCCTTTCCCATCCATACTGTTCTAAGAAATGGTGATTCAGTTAGAATTTATTTAGTGACAGACCTGCAAACACAGAATATTTTGTTTTTTCCCAAAGGTAGTTGGTGCAAAAGTGGTGACAAATGCTCGCAGTCCTGGCGCTCGCTGCTATGGCTTTGTGACAATGTCAACATCTGAGGAGGCCACCAAGTGTATTAATCACCTGCACAGAACAGAGCTGCATGGTAAAATGATTTCTGTGGAAAAGGTAAGTGACAGCTATGTCAGGGCAGTGGAATGAAAATAAAAGCATGCAATTTTAATCTGTCTCTGACTGTAATTATTTCTGGCTGAATTTCTAGGCAAAAAATGAACCAGCAGGAAAAAAGCCTTCGGACAAAAAGGAAGGTGAAACAAGGAAGGAAAAAGACAGGCACCATTCTGCAGAGTCCAAATCTGAAAAGTAAAGTGTTGTTTTGTATTTTTTTTTATATTTAAAGACCACTCATTTCAAATACAGCCAGGTGATCAAGTTGAACAGTAATTGTAATAAATCTTGATTTAATATTTCATCCTACATTTGCAATAGGAATAATGCTTGGAAAGCTGATGTTTTACAGTAGTAAGGGCATCTCAAAGCTCTTTAGTGTTAGTATAAAAACTTGTTAGCTATATCAGGAGATACTAAATTAAATTATTTCTAGGTAAACCATTATTTTACCAGTTGTTTGTCCTCTGATCTGACTCTGTCTTGCACTCTTCTTGTAACTGACAAATTTTTCTAGGATTTAGTCTGTCTTTCTGGTAGACTAACTGTGTGTTTAGTGGGTAATACTTCCAAATTGATTTTTCAAGTGGTTTGTTGCTTTTGAAAGAGGCATTTTGCTTTCCTGCTTTTTGTAGGTCTGTTGGTATTAAAAAGGAGGAGAAGATCGACAAAAAAGATGATGCTAAGAAATCAGAAAAAGATGAAAAAGAAGGAAAAGAAAAGGATGAACAAAAGACTGGATCTTCTGATAGATCCAGGGCAAGCAAATCAGGTGATGCTGGCTGTCTTTCAGAAATGTTTTCAAGGATACTTGTATATTATTAGATGTGATTGATAATTCAGTAAAAAGAAGCTTACTTAGTAAAACTCACACTAACATCAGAGAACACCTTGAAAATGTTGACTTCAGTTTCTAATAACTTAAAACAGAGTTTCCATAATTTTTATGGAACTGTCACTGGATTTAGACCTGATACTGTGTGTGATTCTGTGTCCTTTTTTGGGCTTTTTTTTTTAAAACTGTTGCAAAGGATGTGTTTTGTGGACAGGAGAATTAAATTAAATTTGTGTTCTTTTAGCTGTCATTCCTGCCAGAAAATACTGCTGTAATTTTGTGATAAATTTATTGCCCCCATCCTCAAGTTGTCCAAATCTTGGCAAGCTATTTAAATCACAAATAAGCTCCATATATTATTAAAAACCTCATTAAAATAACTTTTTATTATTTAATATCTTCACAGTTTTGAATCTTGCAAGAATTGCTCGATGTCTTTCATACCATTTATTTTTGGCTCTATTTTGTTTTCTAGCAAGTCGAGGAACTGAAAGGACAGTGGTAATGGATAAATCTAAAGGAGAGCCAGTTATTAGTGTGAAAACCTCTGCATCAAAAGAGAGGGTAAGGCCAACTTCCAGAGAAGATTTTGTGTAAAAATACGTGTCAAATAGATTTATCTGCTCAGAGATGAAGGGTTTTTAGCCTTGCATATTGGTATAATTATCCTTTTATCACTTTCTGGAAAGCATCAGAGTGTTAATGATGTTGCAGAGGGGAAATGCTTCTATTTCACCTTTTTTATACTTTTCACTGCTGACCTAGTGGAAGAACTCAAGTTGCAATATGAAAATGGTGTTAGGATGATGTGTTTCCCTGAGCTTGGAATGTTACTGGTGCATGTTGTTTGAAATCAGTGTAAGTCAGGTTGTGTTCCCCTAGTACTTATTTGTAATATTTAGAAGTTCTGGTTAAATTTGGGGTACTTTTCCCTGGAATTCCACTGTTGTTTACCTCTGGGGAAGGTGTGGTAGCCTGTTTAATTCAGGTTGACATAGTGTAGGTATTTGCCTAGGAGTTGTAGCTGGAAATGCACTGTGTTCAGCTCATGCATTGTTCTGATTCTTCTCAGAGCACAAAAAGCCAGGACCGCAAATCGGAGAGCAAAGAGAAGCAGGATATTCTATCATTTGATAAAATCAAGGAGCAGCGGGAACGGGAAAGGCAGAGGCAAAGGGAGAGAGAAATCAGGGAAACAGAGAGGCGCCGGTGAGTTCCAGTTCCCTCAAAACTAAATAGCATTTTTTACTCCCTTACCTTTTCTGTTTTGAACAGGCTGCAAAGCAGTGCAGTGCTGACCCTCCAGCAGTGATATCTCAGATTGATTTCATACTAATTACTGCTAGCATAGACATAATGCCAAATGGAGGCTTTTACTGCTGAAATCAGTGTTCTTGTGAGACTTCTGAACTTTGTGTTCCACTTGACTGGATTTGAATTTCCTTGATTTTTTTTTTTCCTCCAGAAGCTTGTAAATACTTTTTGTATGTCAGATTTCTGTCTTAGGACGTGCTGTGCTCTCTAAAAGCTTTTTCAGACCTGACTTAAGAGTAGATACTGTGTTACTTATGCAGAATTCTCACCTTTGCTTCTGTCATTTATATGGAGTTTTTTGTTTTCCCCTAAGTTGTTACTTAATTGGGAGAACATAGAAACTTTTTTTTTAAAAAGGCAAAACCAAACAAGAAACCCCACCCAAAACAGAAGGAGTAAGGCTTGGACTGAAGAGTATCAATTAAAAACCAAGTATCTCTTAAATTAGAGAGAGAGAGAGGCGAGACCGGGAGCAGCGCCTTGCAGCCATCCACGAGCGGGATGAGAGGCAGAGGCTCCAGAGGGAGCGGGAACGGCTGGAATTCCAAAGGCAGCGCCTGGACAGAGAGCGCTTGGAGAGGGAGAGGCTGGAGAGGGAAAGGATGCACATAGAGCAGGAGAGGAGACGGGAACAGGAGAGAATCCAGAGGGAGAGGGAGGAGCTGCGACGCCAGCAGGAGCAGCTGCGCTACGAGCAGGAGCGGAGATCTGCCATGAGGAGACCTTATGATCCTGACAGCAGGTGAGGAGCAGGGCTGTGGGGCTCCAAACTCCTCAGCCACATCCCCTTTGGGAGCCTGTGGAAATGGGGAGCACTCTGCATAAGGCAGTCATGGGAGCTCACAGCTTGAAGACTCTATACATGCTGCTTTTAACACTAATGGCAATTTGAAGATTTGTACGATTGTAAGCACTGTTCTGGTCTACTCCTGTTTCCCAGGGAGGGATGACTAAGAGTAGTAACTGTGTGTCTCAACTCTAAGTGGTAGCGGGAAAGATACTCAGTCTCTTCTCATGTCAGCACGTGCTGAAATTAAGCTGGTCTTGGTAAACCAGATTTTCTCTGAAACCAAGATGCGACTCTTGCTTAACACACATAGATTTTTAATTATTGTGTTGAACGAGGTTTGAGAGGGCAGGAAAGGGGAGGTGGTTCAGGGCTAGCTGCTGATGAGAGCCCGTGTGCAGGCGGGATGATCCCTACTGGCCCGAGGCGAAGCGGCTGGCGCTGGAGGATCGCTACCACTCGGACTTCGGGCGGCAGGATCGCTTCCACGACTTCGACCACAGGGACCGCGGCCGCTACCAGGATCACTGCTTGGACAGGTGGGCAAGGCACTGCCTCTTCTTCTTCTATGCCTTCAGGGAAATTTGGGGTCTTTGTGTGGCTTGAATGGTGTCAGCAGACTAAAAGAAATCACTCTTGCGCATTCCTCATGTCTGATTTCACACATGCTTGCAATCCTTTGTTTCCATGGGTTAGGCACATACCAGAAAGGGGCTGCATAAAGATTATAAGCCAAGTCCTAATGCAGTTTGCCACGATGCTGATGGAGATAGAAAAGCTTCTATCAAGATGTATAGAAGTCTGCTTTATGAGCCCCTAAGATTTAGCTATTTCCTTTTGCTTTAAAACCTTCCCTATTTTTATCTTTGCAACCTGGCTAATGCAGGTTTTTAGCACCACAGAATGGAAAAATATTTTCTGTGTGGTGCCATTGAGACTTCTGTTTGCTCTCAAAGGATCTCTGGTGAAAACTGTACCATTTGTTTTCGCTTGTAACTCATTTCTGACACTGGTGGGTTCACTCAGTATTCTCCTTGGTACCACTGAGTACCTGGCCATCCTCAATGGTCTCTTTTTTATCCATGTTACAGCAATAGGTGTTACTTTGACCTCTTTTCACACAATGAAACAAGAACTCTTGAATTATCTTGCCACTGAACACAAGCATCCAGATTTACAGCCTAATGGGGATAAACTTTCCATGTGTTATTTCATGCAGACACTGGAATTACAATTACTGTGTTGATTCAAAAAACTTTTCTTTTTTGTTCCAGGAGAGACTGCGCAAGGGGAATTCCAGATCGAGATGGGCAGGTGCGTTACAACCAAGTTACTGCTTTAGTTAAAAGCCAAAACAAGCTGACCCAAAAGCAGAAAGGACACAGTGTGCACACAGCACAAACACAGTCTTTTCAGCTGACATGTTTAAGCAGAACTAATTTTGTGTGCTAATGAGCATGAAGTAAGTTACTAGGTTACCTGCTTGCTGGGGTGGTAGCCTCAGATCCAGGCAAGGGGAAAGCTCTGAGTGATGGGAGCATCTTTTCAGGCTGGCATGTGGCAGCAAAAGCTTTTTGGTTGCCCATCTTAGGTGGTAAGAGAGAGCTGCTGTACTTACTTAGCTGGCAAGGGATGCCTTCTCTCACATTTATCTAATTAAAACAACTGGTGCTATAATGAAACAGGGCTGTAAAAGGACGGGTGTGAAAATCAATGCTACAATGGGATTCAAAACCTTTTATTTCTGAAGAGATGTAGGAAGTAGGCAGATATTCTATGTAAAAATTAAAAATCTGTAACTAACAATGTAAGCCTTAAAAAACCTTCCCAAACGAAAAAGACCTCACCCACCAGTGAACAGCATGGAATCAATGTCAATAAACAAAATAAATGCCTGGAGTGAACCATGCCCAACAATGAAACCTGTAAAAAATGAGACAGCTCCAGTTTTTTCTGACAGCTCATAGAAGAAAACAACATCCAAAAAGCCAAATTTTTGCAATCCTGGAAGAGAACTTGTGTTGTTTTTTTGGCATAACTGTGTCCTGTTTGCCTTGCAGCACTACCCAGACGAGCGGCACGGGGGCCCTGAGCGGCACTCCCGCGACAGCTGGGGTGGCTACGGCTCCAACAGGAGGATGAGTGAGGGAAGAGGGATCCCCCCACAAACCCGGTTAGTGCCTGGCAAATCAGGGAACTCATTGGGGGCTCCTAACATTTCCTCAGTGAACCTTTGGAGGGTGACAGCAGAAGCAGCTTGACAAGTGTGAATCCTCCCTCCAGATCTTTGAGTATATGGAGGAGCAGGGAATGGCCACGAGTAGCTCCCACATGCCTTGGGAGAGTGAAGCTCTGTAGTGAGTAAAGAGCTGCTCAGTTAGCTCAGCTCCCGACTTTGGTTCTCCTGTAAATAACTTTCATTTCTACAGATGAGATTCAGTCTATTTCTACAGATGAGATTTACAGATGCCCCAGTAAGGCCTACACAAGTCTCATTCATGGCCAGTGGTCAGGTTTTAAAGGAAATTGGATGACTCTGCCGTGGTGGGGGTAGAGAATTTGGATTCAAATGGAATCATAGTGGTTTCTCTTTAAACTAGTTAATCAAGCTGGGCATATTCCAGCTGCATAATTTTCAGCCAGAGGAGTGGCAGCCAATGAATTGATCCATGCCCGAGTAGTTCAGTCCATTGCAGTATCCATGATGTCTCTGGATGAAAAAAGACAAGTTTTGTTGTGTGAAGGATGCTGTTCAGCAAGTATCTCTCATTGTTTGTCTTTGACCAGTTCTGATTGCAGTGATTGGGTGGCTACAGCTACAGCTTGGTTAACCATTTAACACACTTTGGCATGGGGTATGGTGTTTGGCTTTACCCTCTGCTGCTCAGTGGCTAGGGGACATACCTAGAAGATGTTCTTTTATTTTTTTAAGAGATGGACGTGACTGGGGAGATCATGGTCGAAAGTTAGAGGGGCATCAAGATCGTACATGGCAGGGAAATGTGGATGGAGGAGTGATGGGACGGGATCATGAGAGATGGCAAGGTACACTTGCTGCTTACCAGTGTGATTGTGGTTTTATTTCTTTGAATTACTGCTGCTGAACCTTCTAGTGGTAGTTAAATTACTGAGAAAGCAAATTAAATTCTGGGAACAAGATGATACTTTTATTAGGGAAACACAAAAGCTTGTATTTTTCCTTTTTTTTTTTTTTCCCCCTCTTTTTTCTCTTTTTGAATTAGGTGGTGATAGAAGCATGCCTGGTCAGTCAGGACCAGGCCATGGAATGACTCGAGGAGGGACATCAGGGTAAGAAGTGTGGGTAATGGTGTAGGGGTTGTGTATTATTTATTAGTGGTTTGTTTATTAGTTTTGTTTGGGTTTTTTTTTAGCATTAGGATTAATAGAAATATGGTTGAAACAGGTTGTTTTGTGTTTGGGTTTGAATGTTTGTTCTATTTTATTAGAAAGTACAGAAAGTATGACAGTACTTTT
>VWZS01007399.1:719276-752309 GCA_013397075.1 Rhabdornis inornatus | reverse complement strand
AAAAAAAAAAAAAAAAAATAGCAACACTGCTGCTGCACCGTAGCCAGATAACTGTGTCAACTTGGTTTGGGGTTTGTTGGTTTTGTTTTGTTTTTTTTTCTGTTTATAATGAACATGGTGTTGGTCAAACATTGCTTTTAAGTTTCTGTAAGTGAAACATTCCATTTTTCAAAAATAATAAAATCGGTTCATGGCTACTATTTTCTTGTTTCTGGACTCTTTGGCAACCTCATGGGAGGTTTAAAAGTCATTAAAGACTTTTTTTAAAGTCATTAAATCTGCTTTTAGCACTGTGAGATTTGAAGAGAAGTGATAGATCTGTGACATTGTGGATGTCAGACAGGCTCTGCCTGTCTTTAATTATTTCCTTTGTGCCATCAAGTTTAAATATTCTTTCTACATTTCCCTTTTAGTTTTGTCATTACAGGAGTAGAAGGAGGAGGAAGAAGGAAAGCTGGGAGAAAGGGGGAAGGAGAGAGAGGAGGAAGAAGGAAGGAGGCCTGAAAAGTAGGATCTAGTTCAGTCTAGGGATCAGTGCTCACCTTGTTCACCTCCCTCTGATGCTGATAGCCTGCTCTGCTCAGTGCTCTGCATCTTCAACATAAAAACCTAAAAGCCAAACATTAAAATACTCCCAGGGTTAGAAGTCACAGCACCACAAGCACCTGGGGGCCTCAGGTGGGGCAGGAAGTGCCCCACATCCCCCTGGGCACTCTGGGGCAGAGAGGGGATGCTGAGAGACCAAGAACAGGTATCCCCCGGGGCTGTGCTCACAGATTTGGGGTGATGTCACAGTGGTGGTGCCCCTCAGGCACAAATTATAATTTCTCCTTCTCTTCCTTATGGCCCATCTTTCTTGCTTCCATCCACCTCTGGCTTCCTGTCCCTATGTTTCAATTCCTCCCTTTAAAGCTTCTTATTCTTTAACATACTGAAAAGTAATATTAATTTATATAATAACTGAGGGTTATTTCTAAATAACCCTCTTCATCTACTGTACTATACACAGAATTTTAGAAGGTAAGGAATTCTGAATACAGATACATATAGCTCTTCAACATGCAAATACAACTTTTGTATATATATATATGTATATAAATTAAACATAAAGGCATTGAAAATGTAAGAAAATAGGTTCTATAAGGAGGAAATAGAGGTTTCTGTATTTTTTCCTGTCTAACGAAGTTAGGATGAGATTTTGGATCGATTTAAGTCACTGCTGCCGCCTGGCGGTGAGGGTGAGGAACTGCAAGGTTCTGAGGGCTCGCTGGTGCTCCCTCCTGGGTAAAGGTGGTACTGCAGGGACACAGCGCAGTCACATCGGGGACTCATCGATGTCCCTAGCACAGTGACATTGGGGACTCATCAGTGTCCCCTGGCACAGTGACACTGGGGGCTTGCTGCTGCCCCCTGGCAACTAAAAATGGAGCTAGAGGCAAGAAACGAGCACATGCAGAGTTCCTGACCAAAGCTGCCATGGTTGCAGCTGCACAGGTGAAGATCCCAAACCAGGCGTGGTGACAGTAAGGGACAGAGGTGCACAAGGGGAGCTGTTTTTACAGAAAGGGTGAGACCAGATGGGTGTGGTGGCTCCAGAGAGCCACCTGAGTGCAGCTGCTGTGGCGTGGTGAGGGCCCCACAGAAGGTGTGGGCTGGCTGGTGGGAGATGCCACATCAACATGGCAGCTCTGGATGGCCCTCAGAGTGTGCCACGCCCAAGGTGCTGGGCTTGGCCAGAAGTCAGTTTTGGTCACGCTCAAGAAGGTGTTGCAGGCTGGAAGTCCAAGTTGGCCACTTCCAACATGGCAGGGCAGGCCAAAAGTCATTGGTACCACACTCAAGGTGGTGGAAAGAGCCAAGTGTCACAGTGCCACACTCAAGGTGGCGATGGGACACGGTGGCCCTGTGGTCCCAAACTCAAAGTAGCAGCCGTGCCCAGGAACCCACGTGCCATCAAACACCCACATGTCTTGGGGACAGTTGAGAGGTGGCCCCCAGGAGTCCAAGGCCAGCCAGAGCCGTCAGTCCTGGCAGCTTTTGTCTGAGATCCTCCAACGTTCAGTCTCAGGAGGTGGAATCCCCTCTTGGCCACAGGCCCAAATCAGGATTCTGCCTCCTAAAATCTCACACATCCAAGGATTGTTCCCACACAGGATCTGTGAGGACTGAGGGCCAGTTGTTATTTTCAGGTATTACCTTCACTTCATAGAGTTCCCCATCACACAGAGGACACTCAGATGTCCTCACAAAAAGGCAGAACTGTTTATTATCATCCAGCTGTTCTGTGAATAACCCACTGTATCATCTACAGCTACAAAACCTCAGAAAGATGGATATTCTCATGTATCCAAATCACTAAAGGAAAAGAAAGTCACCATACAGACCATGATTCTGAGTCATTCTGCTGTCCTGGAGATCCACAGATCCCAGAAGAGCAGATGAACTTCAAATTTTGGCCAATATAAAAGTTTTCCTGCTGCCAACTTCCATCCCAACACCACCATTCCTGCCTTGCTGTCACAGCCCCCATGGTCACCCTTCTGCTGCCACGTTCCTCAGCAATGGTTTATCCACAAAATGCCCCAAAAGCTACAGAGGGGTCCACCAAAAACCATCTGAACTCCTGGTGTAAGGCAGGAAGAGTCCCAGGAGCTGAAGTCACCAGTGTGGTTATTCCATAAGGGATCCCAGCAGGATCCACAGGGACCCAAGTGGCATCCACAAGTTCATAGAACAAGTTGAACACAAAAACAACACAAAACGTTCTTTTGCTGAAGGGCAGGATTCCACACAGGAAGTGTGTGGGGTTGGCTGTGGTTTTTGGGAAACTCACCCATATTCCCATCAATTTATAGAGGTCTAACATAAAAGCAACAAAAAAAGCTGGGTACCCCTTGAATCTCTACACACTGTGAGTGTATCACCTGTCACTCCAGGGTTAACAAATTTGTTTCACTGCCCTGGAACATCACCACAAAGAGATTTCAGAATTATTTTTAACAGCTCACAGCATGACCCAGAAATTTAAGCCTTGGAAAAACAAAATTTTCCGTTTATTTATATTGCACCTGTTTCACAAAGAGCTACATGGCAGAAGTTCCTTCTGCTGCAAAAATGCTGCATCAGAAAAAAATGGGTTTGAACACAGATGAGAAAGGAAAACTGAGCTTTGGAAATCATCATGAGTTGACCCCAAGATACCAACACTATTTTTACAAATCACTGTGCACTTACAAAGCCTAAGCCTTGCCTCAATTTTATTTAGCATTCAGTTATTTAAAAACCACAAGCATTTTACCAGATGATAAAGATACTCTTACCACCACTGGGTACTAAAATTGAACCTGCAGGGGGGATATTTTTGAACTCTCTTGAAAGAGCACCAAATACTCTTTGGAACTACCAAGAGAACACCCACATGGCGTGGGGAGAGATTGGTTTTCTTATTTCCACAACTGCCCAGGACTGCTTGGGCTAGATTTTTGTCAATGTTGTGATGCATTTATGTGTAAAAAACACAGTGAAAATCAAAACATCTCAAGGGAGTCCAGTGCCTGTGTTCTAACCCTGCTTACAGCATTCCTGTGTGAGGCATCACCCACAGCAAAATGTCCACCCAACTCCTCACCAGTGGCCATTATGACACTCCCAAAGCTTCCTGCAAGGAATAAACCCAAAGCAGCCCCCTTGGCTTTGATTTAGTAACAGGGTCATTGTACACAATTGTGTGGACTTTGCCCTCTTTATTCCAGTGTTTCTGTACTTTCTACAGACCTGTGTACACAGTCAAACACACCACTCATTACAAACCAGCTTAAAACAAACATCTCACTTGGCCAAACAAAAATCTTGCAGAGGTCCAAGATTAAAATATTTCTTACAGCAGTGTCAGGAAGTTCCTTTCCCTGAATGTGGGCAATATTGCTTAAGGACTGGGATTTGGGATCCAGCAAAACCACCCTGTGTAACCAACTCACCCGAGCCTTTTAATTACACCTTGTAGCCTTTTAATTACACCTTGTAGCCTTTTAATTACACCTTGTAGCACACCCAGGCATCCCTGCTGCCCACAGACCTGGGCTGGAGCAGCAGAAGCTCTCCAGGGAAGAGATTGACTCCCTGGGCCCTAAATGGACCCATTATCCTCATGGGATATCCTCAGTTTGGGCCAGTCTCTGCAAGCACAGGAGTTTTGTTTCAGAGACAGGAGTGCAGCTACGGGCCCAGACTGGAATTTGGGACAGTTCTGAACAGGAAACCCTCACCTGCTGCCAAGACTACAAAAAAAGCTGAGCTTAAAACCTGCCATAGTAAGTGTGCAGGGCAAGATTACTCTGAAAACACTTGTCAGAAAAGGTTTAGTTATGTTCTTTAAAAGGGAACAAATCTGAACATATTTAATAAAGCCTCTGATCTAGTTTTTATTTAGTCCCTGTAGCAGCTGAGGTTGTAGGAATATGGCACAGAAGAGGATGGGTAGATGAACTCAGAGTATGCCTGGATATCTCTGAGGCCCCCACTGCCACTTTTTTCTGGTGTTTTACCCCCTGTGATGTAGAGAAGAATAATTTCCGAATTTCCAAAAGGGAAGCTGAGGCACAAAGAGCACAATTCAGCATTTGCAGGAATTCAACAGGTCACAGTCAGCTCCCTTTGAAAGCAGCTGGAGAACTGCAGCCCCTCTTGAAAATCTCAGTCTGAATCTCTCATCCTCAAATCAGTCTCTTGCAGAGTCAGCACCTAATCCAAATCCAGAGTCCACCAAATCCTTGTTACTTGTAGGTAAAACCACTGAAATGTTGGGGAGTGAGCCCTAGAAATACACATTTGGCACTTTCCCCTTAAAAAGAATTATATATACATTAATACTGGAACAGGCAAAAGAAATTTCATCTGAAGGAAAGATTTCCTCATGACCTTGTTCACCCAGGTTAGGGACAGATTTATTTAGATTTTCTACCAAAAGCTCAAGTTCTCAGCCTGCACAAACAGACTGAACTCCAGAAGTTCTGCTCACACACAGCAGCAGCATTTTTAACCCATGTCTGAAGTTTCAGAAGGACCATTTCCTCTTTTGGACTCTCTGGTGGAAGGCTGTTCATGTAACTACCACCCCAGCAGCCAAAAGAATAAGATCAGTTTAATTTTGCACTTAAAAATAAATTCTTTATTATCCAGAAAGGAGCCAAATCGTCATCTCACATCATGGAAATGGTCGTTTGTAAAGCAATAAATAAGAGGAGTGTTCTGTGCAACACTTGAATTTTGTCACTGGTCTGGTACCTCTCTGGTTAAAAGCATAAAACTTATGCTGTCAAAGTCTCACTGTACAACAGTCTGGGAAGGAAAGAAGGCCCCTAAAATCTTTTGCTAAAGCAACGACAGAAAAATCTGATTCAGTGAAACCCAAGTTCCAAGCTGAGTTCCACTTCATTCCAAGGAATTTCATTCAAAGGAATGAAAGCCAAGTTTCATCCCTTCCATGCACAAATGCAGTACCTGACACACACAATCACCTTGTCTAGAATTTATACTGAATCAGTTCTTAAACATAAATTATCTATTTACTGCTGCTTCAAACAATTTTTCTTTAATTTCCTATTCGAACTGGGGGAGTTGCAGGAACAGCACAGGATACAAAATTTAACTTCTTCCAGCAGGAAGTGGAAGACAGGTTAAATCCACACAGCTACTCCAACAGCAGTAATTAAGAAATTTTAAAAACCCAATCACTTAGGGGCTAAAAAGATTTAAGGAACAATTAATAATGATGATTGTGCAAATCAATGCATTCCAAAGATATGACTCATATAAGAGAGCATAACTTATTCATAAAACTGAGAACAAAACACCTTTCATCTTTCAATTTCTAAAGCAACAAAACAGTTTTGAAAGAACAGGTGTGAAGCAAGTAAAAAAATAAAATCATATTATTCCAAACACTTTTATTTGTGAAGGAGTTTCCTGCATGGCCAAGGGACAGCAATGGAGTTACAAGACTACATGATTCAGAAAACAATGATGATTTTAATGGGCCTGGTTGTTCTCTGCCTCGACCAGTGATTTGGAGAACTGTGTTTTCTGTGCCTGAAGCAGTTCTGGGAGAGATCAATCCTTCCACTGCCTGCTCCTCCAGAAACACTTCTGGTTTTTATCCAGGACTGAAGGCAGAAGCAAAAGAGTTGTGAATATCCACAAAAGTTCCACAGCTGCTGCAGATGAACTCGAGTTTACCTGCCTGCAGCTGATCCACCTCAGCCAATCCCCCTCAGCCAAATCCTGATAAGCACAAGTACCCCTTGCTTTCACTTCTTCCTGAAAGCTTCATTAAAAGTATCATTGAACCATTATTAGAGAACAAGTTAAAGGTGACATTACCAGCATGGAAACTGATACTGGCCAGAATTCAGCTGCCAAGAGAACAATGAGCTGGCAGACTCTGAAAGGAGCAGTGACAGATGTTCCACTGGGCAGTGACACGTGCACCTCACCAGAATCTGCTCTGTGGGTTTGGTTCCAGTGTCAGGTCTGGCTGTTCCAGGTTTAAAGCTCTGCCCAGCAGCAGTTGCAGGTCCTGCACCACTCCCCTCCACAAGCACCTGCCCTGCTGCCAAACCTGCACAGTTCAATGGCTTTGTGACATTCATGGATGTACTAACAGTTTTCTGACAATGCTGGGGACACTTTGATATCACAGTCTGTACCTGTCTGCCAGGATCCTAAATATCAAAACGATTCAGGTTGTAGGATGCTGGATAGTTCTGCCTGTTGTACTGGAAGTGGTCTGTGAGGACATTGCTGCGGCCGTACTGAAAGTCTCCGTGCTGGGCAAAGGCTGCGAGTCCATTCTGGGACTTTTCAGGAGCGTTCCGGTGCCGTTCCAAGTTCACCAGGTCTCCAGTGGTGACTGGGAGCAGCTGCTGCTTCTTTGCCTCTTGGTTTGCATCGTATTTTGTCTGGGAAAGGAAGAAACGAAGTTTTGCACAGAATCTTTTAGGCTGGGAAAATCTGAGACCATCAAGTCCAACCTGTGCCCCATCCCCACCAGCCCAGAGCACTGAGTGCCACATCCAGGCCTTCCTTGGACACCTCCAGGGATGGGAACTCCAAAGTCCCCTGGGCAGCCCCTTCCAAAGCCTGACAACCCTTCAGTAAAGGTAGATTTTCTTAGATATCACCTAAGATATCACCTAGACATATTCACATACCCAGAAAAAAGCAGACAGTTCTACAGTCACATCACCTTTTTTGTTAAGAGTCTTAAAATACCAGTGGCTTCTAATAAAAACCTCACTCCTCTCACGTGCCAAACAAACAAGCTGATCTTCTGCTCAAGAGATTTTGAGTTACTTCCCTATCTTCCCTTTTCAAGAAAAGTTTAAGATCAAAATTTAATTTTGTGAGAGGCTCAGCAGCTGGTGTGACCCAAGTCCTTCACTTGGTCCATGCTCATCCCTCCTCTGCAACGGAGCCTTGTGCCCTCTGTGCTATTTTTGCTCAAGTAGCTCTCTAATTGTACAAAAAATAATTCAAAGCTACTGGACTTCTTCAGCTGTGTTTCCTGGATGAATAACCAGAGAAGTGCCTTACCTTGTTGTACAGGAAGACCCCCAGGATGGCTGTCATCATGCCCAGGACGTTGGTGCTGGTGACGGGGTTGCGCAGCATGATCAGGGACACGGTGATCACCATGATTCTCTTGGTGGCGTTGGCCACGGAGTAACTGAGGGGGCTGATCAGGTTAAGGATACTGAAGGCAATGACATTCTGGGCAAAATTACAGAATCCACTGATTATAAGCAGCATCAAGGTCCAGGACCAATGAGACATCGTGCTCTGTCGGCAAAGCAAACAGCAGGTGGAAAAAAATCATCTGGGGTTTCAGGTAACAGCACAAACACAGCCTGAGGCACTTCTTACCTGCCATTGGAGGGAGGAGTGTCTGCACTGAGCTCTAAAGAGGCCCCCAAGCAGTTGCTTTATGCAACTCCCAACTCAGAGAAACCAGAGGACATTCCCCACACGCTCTGGGAGCGTTTGTTCCTGTCTCCAGCTCCCAGTTCCTGAAATTTCCGCTGTCCCATAAACTGCCTCTCCTAATCCTGACAGGAATTCTCACAAGAAACACTTTGTTAACTCGTGTGAAACAATTTGCAGGTGTTTCACAACACTTCCTTCCACACTGACAAGAACTACAATGAAACACTTCAGTGCACTTTTCTGGTTGGGTGCTGAAGTTTGTTTTTTATTTTTATTTTTTTCTCTTTTCTTTCATAATAGCGAACAGTTCTCCAAATACAGCACTTACCAAGTCATTCTCTACCAAGAAGGAAGAAAGATCCACCAGAACCCACGTGGGGATCATGAAGAACACAGCGTGGCACCCAAGGATGTTCAGCAACCGAAGGTGATGAATTCGGGAATCTCTCAACACCTGACAACAGCCATTATTGAACAGCAGTCAGGAAACAGAAACTGCTTTAGGGGACAAGTAATCAGGAAAATAAGTAAATACTCTTGGAGTATTAATTTCCTATTAGGGTGACCAAAGAAAAACTGATGTCTCTTTGAAATACAATGTTTTTTTGAGTTGTGGCTCTTAGTATCAACAAGATTAATATTCAAAGCTCTACAAAACAGAAACCATTTTGTAACTAAATAGAGCCAAACCACACACTTTAATTTTGTTTCTGTGGTTTCGAGGAGTACCCAGTGTTGACAGTGACTTGTTCAGCACAGAGGAATGATTTGATATAACAAGATACATTAAAAGCTTTCAGTGAACTGTTAAATTTAGGCACTATTGAACTGCCACGAGAAAAAAAAATCCATGTTGAGGAGCAAAGAAAGTACTCAGGATAAACTTAGTGTAACAACTTCAACAGGTAGGAAGAGCTGCAGAGAACACACACACACAAATTAACAACCATCCCTCTGGGCTTGTCTGACTGCAAAGCCAACTAAAAAAAATACATTTATGTAATGGAAATGACACCCTGTCCTGCTGAAGGGTGACACCAGTGACCAGTGAACAGAGCTGGTACCTTCTTTGAGAAGATGTTCTGAAGTGAAAAGCACAGAGTAGCAGCAAGTGCACTGATGAGTCCCCACATGTCAAAGGACAGCTCTGTGACTGTGGCCAGCAGGACACCAGTGATGATGGGGATCAGAGACAGGTACACCTGGAGCAGGGACAGAGGGGGACATTGTATCTGCTAAGAATTTTCAACCGACTTTATACATCCTGCTGATTTAGAGATCAACCATTTTACTATTGTAGTTCAAAGAAATTTAAGTCATTGCAGTAGACACTGACAACTCCAGTGCATCAGACAGCATCACCCTGGTCATTGTTTAGACGTGTTTTACACTCACAATAAAAGGAAAAGGGATTTTAAAAATCTTCCTAATCCAATTCCAGTCACAAAATCCACCCAAAGCCTGAGCTCTGCTGCCCCCAGCCAGCACAGCACCCCTCAAGCACCGCCAAGAAAAGAAACCTCAGCAAACCTGTCCGCACCTTCGTCGTCTGCTTTTCCTTCATGATGATCCGCGACAGCAGAACCACCCAGATCGGCATCGTGGCTTTCACTGGGGATGGGAAGAACAACGGTGGGGACTGAGGCTTGGGACAGCTCCATCAACCACCACGAGCAGAGGGATGGAGCAGGGGCTCATCCAGGCCCAGCACAGCCCAGGGTGGGTCCTCCCTCCCTGTCACCATCCTGGACACTTGTACAAACTGGATCTTGGTGCTCTGGGACACCGTGCTGGGCACCCACAGGGCACAGACTGGGGCACTGCCCCTGGATCTGGTGCCAACACACACTGGGGGTGGGGACACTGCTCTCGTATCCCAGGGATACCACAGCACACAGTGGGTACTGGGACACTCACCAGGTGCCCATACAAGCACATACCAGCTTTCAGGTCACCCCACTGGGCACGAATTCAAGCTGGTCCCCAGGACATCCCCCCGGGCACCGCGCAGCCCTCGGGCCTCACCTGTGTGCGCGTAGGACACGGGGACCCTCCAGAGCGAGACGTGCGCGGACACGGAGGCGAAGTACTTGCCGAAGGCGAGCGGGAGGATGTAGCGGGGGTAGGCGCGGGGCGGCAGCTGCGCGGGGCCGGCGGGCGGGACGCGCCAGGCGCGGAGCAGCGGCGGCAGGAGCCCGCACAGCCCCAGGATGTGGAACAGCGAGACGGTGACGGGCCTGGGGAAGCCGCCGAGCAGCAGCTTGTTCACCACATTACCGNCCGCCATCGCTCCGCAGCTCCGAACGTCAGCGCGGCCGCCAGCGCGTCGCTTCCTGGGGCGGGACGGGCGCGGCGCCGGGGCGGGCTCGGAGCGTCACTTCCTCCGCCCCGCCGGGTGCCCGCACCCCCGGTGCCAGCCCCGCATTCCCGGTGCCAGCCTCGCATTCCCGGCGCCGGCCCCGCACAGCCCCCGGCGCGGGGCGATGGAGCCCGAGCGGTTCCCGTGGCCCCGGACGGCGTTTGGGGCAGCAGAGCTGCCTCCAGGGCAGCACCGGCCCTTGGACACGGGACCCCAGGGCAGCCACAGGGCAGGGACGGAGCGAAGGTCACGGGCTCGCAGGCACCCAAACGATCGCTCCCGACCTTTAAAACTAACGCGAGGGACGCGTAGCGCCGGCTGGGGTGAAGGATGGGTGAGTACCTGGCAGGCAGGAGGGGGTGTAGAACCCGGTTCATCCATGCACTCTGTCAAGAGACATTTCTACAGCATTCATTTGCCCATAAAAACGCGCACTTTAGGTAATGGCGACTCCCCAAAGATTTACTGACGAGCCATTTCACATGTCAGCCGTTGACAAGGAAGAAATGGCAGCGTTTTAACCTCAGGTTTTACGATAAGAAGGAGAAATTTTGCGAGAGAGGTAGGAGAAAGCAGTAGCAGAGAAACTGAGTCATGCACAAATGAGAGTACACAGCAGGTACGCACATGGTAAACTTCATTTGAACTTGTTTACAAAATTGACAAAAAAATATCACCTTGTAAACTTATTCACATTTGTTGGAGCTCACAGAACTGGTAATACTGGCATGCTGAAATAAAGATTGTCAAGCCTCATCTCACCCTGGAGGACACACAAGTGAGTTGACCCCTTACAGCAGCAACAAACTCAGCAATGAACAAGATTTAAAGCTTGCATCGGGAGGGAATTTCTCCAGCAGTTTTCGTACCACCAGGGAAAGGGCTGGGTCTGATTCCTGATGCTTCCTCAAACAGAGGAGCATCAGCACAGGCAGTTTGGGTAATCTGGAAGCTGTGATGAGCTTCGGGCATCACCTCACCCAGTGCAGTCAAGGGCCATCAATTGCATCAGAAATGGAAGCAGTGGAGAAAAAGATGGCATTTATCAAGTAATACTTGGTCATTTCCTGAAATTTGGGAATATTCAAAGGCCTCCAAAGAGCACGGACCCTGTTCCTAAATGGGACCATTCAGGGAAGGAGGGAGGAAGGAGGGGGAGAGAAGATGCACAGAACTTTTTTACATAAACAAAACTTAAGCATTTCCAAAATGACCAGCAGCTTATCCCTCTACCATCAAATCTGAACTGCAAGGCAGGAGCTTCCCCAGCTCTAAACCACACTGCTCAACCTCAGCAACTGCAGCAGGACAAAATGGAAGTAAACTGAAAATATACTTGGATGCATTTTTTGGTAACCACTTTCTGGTTTCACTCTCAGACCTCAGATTTCAGAAAAGGAAGCACACAGACATTGTTATTTCTGAGATACCCACACATTTCAGTAACAGTCAGATCATAAATTATGAACAAGAATGACTTAAAATCAGTCGTATTCCAGGGAATGAACCAACACAATGCAGGCCTGGCCAGGAGCACCCTCCTTTGAAAACCAGGGAAGAGCTTGACTCTACCCTCAAAGGCAGCACAACTCTTGCCAAGGCTCATCTCCAGCACAGATGGGTAAACAGAGTTAACATCACTAAACCCAGGAATATTTTTGGTATAGTGTCCCCTCCCCTGACCCCCTGAACAGAAACCGGGGACTGCAAACAACATAGTCCCAAATATTAAAGCAATTACAGTTAACAGAAATCCTTCACTTTCTACACCCCAGGCTGCTTCAGAAAGCACTGTAACAATTAGGAATAAAACATTACAAAGTTACCGAGACGAAAAGATGAACTCTGATCTCTTTAGACTTTGAGGTACATTATCAGCAGTTGGGTTATCAGTCTGCAGAGTTAAAAACAGATCCACCCTGTGTGACTGAACAGCACACCGGGGTTCTTGGAAGACAATCCTGTTATCCCTAGGGCAGTGTCCGAGGGATTGGGCTCCACCTCCCTGCTCCAGGGCTCCCAGTGCCAGGGCTCCCTTAGCTGGGCTCAACTGAGCAAACTTGGGGGGGGGAAACGAGTGGAGTGTATATAAATAATTCACAAACTGGTTTGTGCAAATTTTTTTTATTTCCACATTTATATCACAACGTGTCCACTTAAAGGACCAAATAGCAAAGTTGCTCCCTTCTGCATCCCAGGAACACAGAAGTCTAGTTACTGTACATTCACTAAGGCTCTTTGTTTTTGCAAATTGCGTTTATGATGGATATCCATAAGGCAAACAATATCTAAAGGAATGGTAACAAGTATATTTCCAGCATACAAACAGGCTTCCTTTTTCCCTCTCACAGTACAGTTACAAACTTGTAGCACCCTCATTACATTTAGATTCTAGAAAAGGTGATTTTTCTTTTTGTTTTTTTTTGGTTGTTTTTTTTGTCTTTTTGTTTTTTTTGTCTTTTTGTTTTTTACCTATAAGTTTGCAGGAAGGGAAAAGGAGGAAAAATATTTGGCTGGTGGTGGTGGGATCAAAAAATATCATTAAACATCTAGTTTTTGCAGCATTTCTCAGAGACTGGATTTAAACTGAAACCAGACTAAAATATGTGGATGCCTATGGAATGTTGTGCTGAAGCTGGTGGCCCAGCCTGCAGTGCAACACCTGCTGTTTAAAACCCAATCTCCGTACCACATGACTCTTAAATAACGCAATCATGTTCAGAGATGTGATAGAAATAAAACTACAGTTTTTGCACATTGTCTCTCGAATATCTCACTGCCAAATAAAAACCCAAATCAAGTCAAATAAATAGATGCATATTTTGTTAAGGTAACTTCCACAATTTTTTCTCTGTACCTGCCTGCAATAAGATTCCGGCATTCAGAAAGTGCTGGAAATCCTCTTCACTTCTTGGGGACTAACACTTTTTATAGCTGGCTCGCTATAGAGTTTTGAACTCAACTGATCAACCTTCGTATGCCTTCCTTTGCAATTGTTAGTAAACTGGTAGCAGCATTTCACAAAAGGAGAATTTAAAGGAACGAGCTGGAAAGGCCCAGCTCCCTCCCCCCCTCTGCTCGTGGGGCCTGTTTGTCCAGGACAGGAGGCTCTCTCCAGCTGGAAGTGGCATCGTGTCTGCCAGTTCTGCTAACTGCAGGTGGAAAAAGCGTGCTTAGCAGAACTGCTCTCAGTCTAGGCAGACGTAAGGCAGGATGTTCAATCTCCCATCATCCCCATGTGGATCTAAGGATATGCACTGTGTCCAATCATACCAGTTACCCTGTGTGTCATAACAACCGTTCACGCCTGGCCAGTTGTGGTCACGTATTCTGTCGAGGTCATCGCCTGTGACCTCTCTGGTGACCCCAGGCAAGTCTGTAGGTTTGCTGTTAGGAGCTAGAACGTGAGTCTTTCTAGCCTCTTTTCTAGTGCTTTCCTCCTGCTTTAAATACTCAGACATGAAGTAGTGAGCTCCTGGAGTCTGTACTCCTGATGAGGACAGCAAGCTACTCTGTCTGTTTAAATATGACTGAATGATTTCATTTCTGGACAACTCTTTCCAGTTCGTTTGTTCAAAGGGGCTTTGCAGGTTGGGTTTTTGCTCCTGCTTTTCCGTTTCTGTCCTGTGCTGTTCAGTAAGTGCAGGGATTTCTACCTGCAAAGGATCTTTCGGTGTTAAAGGTTTTATCTGTCCTGTCATGGGATCAAAAGTGAGTTTTCTCTCTTTTAACCTCACAGGTTTCACACCCCCATCTGTCTCGTGCCCATCCAAGTTGACTGTATAGTCTCTGGGTCGGTACCTTTTCTTCTTTTTGCTATCAGACCCTGAAGCAGCATCGTCACTGTCCATTCTGGAAGTGTCCTGTGGGAAGCCCATGTGTGATTCCCCGGGGTGGGCTTTGCAGCCGGGAGCCGTGTGCTGCTGAAGTGTCCCTGCTGTGTGCCTGTGCTGGCCCTCGGGGGCTCCCTGCTGCTCCTGCCAGTGCTGCTGTGCCTCAGGGGCCGCCTGAGGAGGGAACTCCAGTCTCTTGGCTGGCAGGGGAGGTGTGGATGGTTGCATCAGGGATGGCGGCGGCGATGGCACCTGTGCGGCGTCTGCGAACTGAGACCTTTGAGATGGACTGGGCATCGAATCCTTTGGTGAGTATGTGGTGTGCTGCCGAGCAAAAGTATCATGCCTAACGATCCTGGGGCTAAAGGAGGAGCAGCGTGGGCTCTTGGGCTGGTGGGGGCCCGTGGCTTCTTCTGATTTATCATGCTGCTGAAGCACTGCAGTCTTTAGTAACGAGGAAGTGCTTGAGGGTTTTACAAGTCCTGGAGAACTGGTGTGAGGTTTTACAGCATTTACTGGGATCTTACTGTGTTTATCGTTTTCACTGAGATCTGTCCTGCTGCTTTCAGGCCCTGCATGTAGGTTTACATCTACAGGACTAGGAAAATTTTCAGGACTACCTCCAATTCCATTGGTTGGAGGGGGTGAAGAGTTTTGTAATACTTCATGACTAGCTTTGGAGACTTTTGGGGGAGGAGGGCCCTGATGCCCATCCCTGTGATCACCTTTCCTTTTCCTATTTCCCAGTTTCTCTGTTTTTGGAGAATTTAGTTTCTGGATGTCATTCTTGCTTTTCAGTTCGCTGATGGGCTTGGCGCCGGGCACAGCAGGGAGTTGTGAGTCTGGTTTGCAGTTGTGGGCACCTCCATTTGCTGATCCTGGTGGGTTGGGCAGCCCCCTTGGCACTGGCTCGTTCTGGGTTACGGGTTCTATCAACTTCTGCCAATTCCGCAACAATTTCTTGGCACGTTTGGCAAGTTCCTCATTGGATGTCTTCTTCCTCACCTCATTGATGAGCCTCCCGAGTCTGGTTTCCTACAAAGACAGACAAGGTGTTTTACAAACACGCATCATTCCAAGCAAAATTCTCAAGGAATGTTTCTGCTTTGTCATGCTCACCCCTGAGAAACACCTGGTTAAAAACACTAAAGATTGAAGTGTTGAATTAATCTTTTTGGAAAGGATTAGTCCAGTGCTCTGCCACGGAACATGAAACCAACTGTAGGTTTCAAGTCACGCTGTCTTTATTCCCTGGTAAAAACATCAGAAAGGAATTCTTTAATGAGAAAGAACCATAAGAATAAGGGTGCAGGTTCAGATTTGAGGGGAAATGCAGCACCCAAAGGTGTGTGTTTATCACAAGGAAAGTGTAAGATCTGCAGAGCGAGCCAAGAGAAAAGAATTCCAGGATCTTTGCCGGTTCCAGTAACTCATTAACAATAAAAATCTCCACTTGACAAACCTGACTACCAGGTGTGAGTTGTGTCCTACCTTTTTCCTCCACCTCTCTCCTCTCCCTCCACTCCTCAGCCTTGTGGAAATGTATGAAAAAGCCATTTAAAGAACATTCCCAGGGTGTCCCAAGGTGGTTTCATGAGCAGAAGGAAGTGTTTGATTGTTCCCAAAGCACATTTGAAAACAAAGAACTGTTCCACAAGTCAGATTTCTTAAGAAAAGTACTTCAAAGGAGAACATAGACCAGACTGTGAGAGAAATATGCAACCTGTTATATAGATATGTTGAAATACAGGTGGAGTTGTAATTAAGCAACAGTTAAAAGCAAGAACACCGCTAATTTCAATACAAAGAATGGAAAAGAAATCTGTAATTCAGCCATAAAACTTCTTTGGACTGTTTCTACAAGTGGCCAGTGAGAGTTCAGCTCTCCCTACACCTGACGTCACCACAAATATCAGGCCTTGAAACCTGCATAACTGAATTTAAGATCAATTCTACAGACCCAGAGCAACTCTATTCCTATTTCAGATTTTAGGTGCTTGGTCACCAAACGTCTACAGAGGTGACCAGAACTGCAGGGTGATATTGCTGAGTGCAACAGAATTAATCAGTGGCAAGTGATGATTAATGTAGTGCCCTGCACAAACAGGAACTGTGCTGCCCAGAATACTGATCTGGGCCCAGAAAGGATCCCTGTGTTCAGCGAGATGTCGGAAGCAGCACGAGAGGGACAAAATAATATCTTAATTGTGAATCCTTTGCAATCCATCTATTGTTTCCAGAAAAGCTCCAATGGAAATTAGAAAAGCAGGAAAAAGTCCTTTTATACACATAAAAAATCATGTTCAGAGGGTGACATACCTCAAGTGCCTCTTTGGTAATGGGATATTTCTCCAGGCTGGAGATCACTTCCAGCACTGCCACCATGTTATGGATCTGCAACAAGGAAGACAAAGTCACTTCATGTTTCGTGTACTGGTCTTAGTTAACAAATGTAATTTAAGACCTTCCACTTTATAATTGCTGGAAGCATTAATCACAAACTGCTATCAGACTGTCTGGCTTTAGGGAGCTGATTGTTCAAGGAATAGGGACAAGGACACTTTTACTGACCTAGTTGGAAACTGCAGGAGCTGTAACAAACACACTGTTATGTAAAACCCAAGGAAACAGTGGCAATAAAACTGCTGTGACAGAGTAACAAAGTTCTGAGACCCCTCTGCAAAGCATCAATTAACTGTGCTCAGCCTAACGAGTGCCCAGTGGAGCAGGAGCAGCTGACGGTGCAATCAGAAATGTGGAGTTCAATCCTTCAGGCCCCACTGCAGACTGACCCAAGGCACTGCTCTGCAGTTTCATTCCCAGTCTCACTTCCTGCACTGCACACAGGATCTCAGCCTGCAGGTTCCTCCTTGGGCTGGGGCTGTGCCCAGCAGGTGTCCCCAGACCATCAGGCTCCTCCAGCACCCCTTGCTGGGGCTGTGCTCGGGGAGGAGGAATTGTACAAGTCCACATCCACTGAAAAAGTGAGATCAGGTTCTCTGATGGGCTGCACTGCAGCCCCAGCCCAGCTGTACATCCTGTACACCCTGTACATCCTCAGCACATGTGTGACTTCAGTGGTTTCCAAGAGAAACCACACAAAACATGTTTTAGGGGCTTAGTTTAGAGATGAACATGGCAGTGCTGGGTTGGACTCATTAATCCTGGAGAGCTTTTCCAATCCAAAGGAGTTTATGATCCTACAGAGAGATCCTTCTTTCCATTACCTGATGTTAAGAGCACTGAAACATGGAATTTCTAATTCACCTTAGGAGATAGATTTAAAAGATAAGCAAAGGAAAATTTAAATCACAGTCTCATTTATTGCTTAATTGCATTTGTGACTCAAGTGGATGTGAAGTGCATGTGAGAAAAATCTCTCAGCAAGAACCTCTGCAGGGATCCCACATCATCCTGAAACCTCATCAGGAGCATCATCATCATAATCATCACAGGCAGCTCTGCTCTCCCAGCCACACACTCCCCTGCATGACCCCTCCTCTTAAAAACACTGACTTGTGCAAGAATTGGCTTTTCCAAGTCAGTTCTACCTCTGCACTAAGATACCACAGAAACACCAGGAGCTGAAGTCTCTTCCCTGCAGAAAGCCTTGGGCTCAGACCATGTTTTGTCCATCCCTGCAGGTCTGTTTAGTGCTGGAGATGCCTGGGTAATGCTGTCAGTGATGAAACACTTGTCCTGATTTTTTGATGCACTTTTATCAAACTTATGTTTAAACTTCATGCAGGCTTTGAATGATTCTAACTCCTATAGGGTGTAAAACCAACTCCAGGCCAAAGATGAATTAATTTGTCCTGGTTCTTTCTTCAACCTGCAGATATTTAAAGCCCTACCATGAGGTCAAGTCTGGTAAAACTCTGCTTAACCTCTAGAGCAGCAAGAGCACCTATTCTGACATATTTTAGTTCTTATTATTTCACTTCAGTGCACTGACCTTCCATGTTTCCACCCTTGCCCTGCCCTCAGTGCCCAGGAAGGACAGTTTAGCACCACAGTTCAAGCAATACACAACATCAGGGTTGTTTTTTTCAGTTTTTAGAACCAGAGCCCTTAGAATAGTTAAAGCTCAATTCTGGGAGTTTCCAGACAAATATTTTTAAATTTGCAAAACACGATACTCTCCTTCCTAACACGTATTTTAGACTATGAATAACCAGGGTGAAAAAGGCTCTGTTGCACACACCGTTAACTGGCACAATTATTTTTTCAGTTACTGGTAATCCCCAAATATTCATTATCTAAATAAAGAACTGATGACAAAAATAGGGTCACTGGCCTATCGGAAGGTCAAGATGGGGAAAGTGATACGTTCATGTGCACACACACCTACAGAAAGGTGAAACTGCTCAGGGAATTTCCAGTCACAGCTTTGCCTTTGTTCAATACCCCCAAACACACACCAGTGCATGTCCCAAATGCTAAACCTGGGTCTACACCAGGGCTGGCAGGTTGTGACTTCCCTCCCTGCTCTGGGGGACACGTGGTGCCAATTAAGGACAGTGAAAGTGGCCTTGCACCCTCAGCTCCTGCTGGAACACAAACATTTGGAATACCCCTTTTGGATTCCTCACACATTTGTAACCAATTGAGAACACGCTGTCACTGCTGAGCGGAGCATGAACATCTCACTCTCCACACAACTACCAGCAGCTCCTCTCATTTTCTCTTTTTTTCTTTGACCTGTAGGGAAGCTTCATTCTTTGAAAATAAATACATTAAAAATGTTTAGGCATGTTCAAAAACTTCTCTCCCCTCCCCTTGTGAAGTTTTCTCAGGATGTTTTATCCAAAACGCCATAAAGAGAAACTTACAGTAAAAATCGTATTTACCTATTTTTAAAATACAGATTGTGAAATTTCTTGTAGTGCAGTTGAACAGTGATGGAAACAAGAGGACCTCCCAAAACACCTCAAGTATCACCTGTTCATGGGAAGACACCACAGATATAGCAGCAGCACACCCATCCTGCACACCAGTATCTTCACCTTAAACCAACTGTTACAGCAAAATTCATACATTGTCACATAACCAGTGTGACACTAGTGTTGCCAAACCTGCCAGGACACCATCCTGCTTTGAGCAGCACCAGAAATGATAATTTATTAACATAAAGGGCTACTGAAGATGCTTATTGGGAAGAGAACAGACAGGTGAAGTGCACAGAGCAGAGCAGGACAGGGAATTCAGCAGCCCCACTCCCTTTGGACACTGGGCAGGGCTGTAACTGCCCAGGTCAGTGTCTCAGGAATTTGCATTTTAGTTTCTGTGTGCCTTTGTCTGCTCACACTGCAACCCCCAAAACAACTTCCAGGACCCCTGGTTAGGAGGTGGCAGCAAACAGCTCAAAATAACTGATAAGTAATTGACACAGCATTCCAAATTCTCCCATGCTGCTCCCACGTTGAGAGCACTGACTGGCACACAGAGTAATTCACTCAAAAGTTTACTGGAGAACATCTGCTTTGAGTCATCCACGATAATCCCTTCCAGCCAACCCTAATGACAGCCACAGAAAACAAATCTTATTTATTCCATGCAAGGCTCCTTAAGTCATCCAGCCATTCAGCCATACTCTGCAGCTTACTATTGCTGAGATCTTTTCCAAGTTAAGCACTGAATGTTTTTACTCCAGCCTCAGACAAAAACAGGGGTTTCTGAACTCTCAAGAAAAGATCAAGCAGCTTAATTCTCTTTTCTTAACTGCCATCTTAATCTTATTTCAGCATTTATAAACCAGGACCAAGTCAGTGACTAATTTCAGGGTGTTACACAGCAGTTTAAAGGGGTTTTGGGGAAGGTTAAGGTACAGCTGTTCCCCTCCCACCTCCACTTCCACTGCTGCCTTCCCAGGAAATCTGAAAGCAGCAGCAAGCTCAGCATTCATACAAGCTCTGCCACCACTTCCAGGTGCTGGGATGAGTTTTCTGTGGGACCAGCACACTCCATGGGATGCTTTGATTCTCTTCCTTCGCTTACACACCAGCCCAGACCCCAAGCACAAGGTGAGCACCCCCAGAACACCTTCCTGTCCTCCTGGGGACTGCCTGGACACACAGCACAACCTGCACTCCCCCACTGCAGCCTGAAAACAAATGTTACAGAAACTTTCTATTGCAGACAGCCAGATAAAGCAATGATTTTCTTTTTTTAGTATTTCACAGGGATGTTTCCAAAGATCTTGCATGCATGACTACATCGTGATAGACGACAAACCAGACCTGAGTTACCTGGAATAGGAGAAGGAGAAGCATTTCCTGTATAACATGAAAAACTCAATGCACAATTCCAAAAACTCACAGTGAAACTGCTCATGCAGATTCCTGTCTTTCTGGTAGAAAGGTTCTTTTCAACCACAAGTTCAGGTAACAGTGCTAAAAGGCATCACTTGACACAGTAACATCATCCTGGGTCACATTAGTGCCTTCACAAGTTGCTAAAGGATACTTAAACTTGGCCTAGAGTCACCCATCACTGCCAATATTCTAAAACCCAAGTGTTAACACCATCATCCTCCTGAAATCACAGCTTCCAACAATCACAGCCTGACTCCACCGTGGGTATGGTGAACAGAGCACACAGGTATCACAACACACTGCTTTGGAGAGAATGCATTTACCATCATACTTAAATACTTCATCAGAATATCCATAAATCCTCAAAATTTCCATGGTTTCAGAGAAAGTACTTCTGTAACACTGTCCCACCTGTAGCACCAAAGCAGTTTAACAGAAACAAGCAGAGAAGTGGAGACACTGTGGGAGACTGAACAAGTCTTTTTTCTTCCTACAAACACAAATCCAGGTGTCTGTTGCCAAGGTGGAGACTTCTGGTGGCATTCAATACCAGCAGTAGGGTCCAGACAGAAGTTCACAGGAGCATTTGTACATTTTTTGTCTTCCCCCTGCTCCAGGGCCATGTATCTCCTCAGGGAGTGCAGGAAAATGTTCAAGCAAATCCCAGGTTCAGTATTGCTGGAGAGGCCAGGGAGGCAGAGCTGATCCCAAGAGGTGCAGTGCCTGCTCCAGGAGTGATGGCATCGCTGCTGTTCCTTCTCCTGGAGCTCTCAGTGTCACCTGCAGCCCAACACCAGCTCCTGCTCCAGACTGGGGTCCCCCCTCAGTGTCACATCTTGCCCCAACACTGCTTTTGTACAAAACCTACTTCGCTGCACAATAATCTAAAATATGGAATAAGAAGTGAGGAGAGAAAAGTTGCTATTCACAGGAGGCTTTATTTAAATGTGACAACAGAAATCCAGTGGTGCAGAGTTTATTTAGTACTTTGTGTAGGAACTATGAGACACCAGACACTGACAATACACACCACCAACAGAAAATTGTAATGGCATTTGTTCAAAGGTACAGACCAAACACACCAAGTTAGAATTCAGGTTACAACCTGCTGGTATTTAGTTCAGTTCCCTTGCAGCTGATCTATTAACAGTTCCCCTTAGCCCCAATATGACACGATGTTGTCTAAAGATAGGGAACATGAGATACTATTCACAGACATAACATACCAAGAAGATGACAATGCACTACTTTGCTCACATTACTGAAAATGTCTGAATGTCAGTTTGCCAAGCAAAGGTCCAATATTAACCAGTACACAAAAGATATTCTTAAAGGTGGAGGCCAGTTTTTAAACAGTATTTAGTAAAACAGATCTTTAAACATGAAGGAATCGATGACTTGGGTTGAAAGTCACTCACTGGGAGAATCTTCTATGACAGAGAAATTCATATGGAGACCATGCTTTGAAAACTAATCAGAAATTCATGGTGCAAAACAAGGGGTAGAAGAAAAGCTCCTTGAGTACCAAGAACAGTCCAAAGAGTGACCAGGCACAGGAAGCATTATCCATATCTCTGGACTTAAAACTCCCAAGTCTACTTTAAAGTGAGTCAAACCAATCTGCATATATTTTATTTGTACTTAGGCTTTATTTATTGGCAAAGTAACATCATCCAGATACCTTCCTGTATATACTTTACAAAGAGGCAGGATCATCAAACAAGAGCGAGGTCAGATGCCAACAAAATTCCGCAGTGCGAAGAAACCTTCCCCTGAAATCTTAGAAATATTTCCCCTGCTCCCTCCTGGCAGTGCCCACACACATCCCTGAGCTGGGCAGACACCACAGCAGCCAAGAGAATGAGAGGAGCTTGCCAGCACAAAGCACAGTTTGCCCTGGCACTCACAAAGGGCCTCCAGACACAAATCCACAGCAGCTGGGAGTGCCATGAACGCTCTGGCTCTTCCGTGCATGGCCCGTTCCCAGGGAGGCACCCAAGAGCCCTGGCACTGCAGGAACAGACTCCAGGCTGGGCCAGGGCAGGGGAAACCACCCAGCAAAAGGAGCATCCACTGGAGGAGGATGGCACAAGAAGTAAAACACAGACCATGAAGACAAGACACACCCCCAGTTCCCTGCCCTACAGGAAAAGGTCTTTAAGGCAAACAGAAAACAGCAACAGTGAAACACTTTTCTCCATTCACGTTTATTAGCCGATGATTGGAAGACATTTTTGTTACTACAGAGAGAAATACCTGTCTGTCAGCTTCAACAGTTACTGAACACTTTGTGTAACACCATAAGAATTGTGCCTGTAGTGCCAGCCCTGAGCTGCAGACATACAGAGAAGATTCACTGCAACATGACTCCCCCAACTTATTTTTCCACACCCCACAAAAAACCCACCCCACCAGACTGTGAAGCTGGAGAAACAAAAATTAATTAGCCTGATTTTAAAGAGCCCAGCAGCTGAAGAGGCTACATGAAATACTATTCAACTAATTCAAAATTCAAAAATTCCTGCTGAAGGAACAGAGCAAGAACCAGCGAGCACAACCCCAGGCAGCCACTGGCACTCTCAGTGGCATCTACCACAGCACACTGCAAGCAAGATCATTTAGTGCTGCTTTCCACTCAATCCCAAACTGTAAGAAATGGCAGAGGAAACAAATTCAGCTGGAATTACATCTTCATCCCAAGCCACAGCAAGAACATAGACAAAGAGGAGGTCAGAGGACAGCAGCGATAAGAGGTTTTGAAAACATGGTTAATAACAAAGTTGAAGTTTTCATTTCACACAGTATCGAAAAAAATAAGAAAGAGACACATGAAGCTTGAAATAAGCCTTCCTATACATTATTAGTCATAATAAAGGAAATGTTAATCAACTGTTTTCATGCTCACTGGTCTGATTTGCAACAAGACAAATACTGATTGCACAAAGAAATAACCAGGGAGCTACCAGTGCACTCAAATAATCTCTCCACAGTCTCCAGAGCCACTATGGAGGTTTAAGAACAGATTAGATAAGTCCAGAAGGAGCAGTTTCATGAAGGTGATGGATGAAGTCCCTTCCAGCCATGCCCCTACACACTGGGGAACAGACACTGCACATTGGAACACCCATTTCTATCTACTCCAAACTAGACTCAGAGCAGCAATTCAGAATTGTCCTCTCAAAAAGAACCACACAGATAACTCTAGGAAACAGCTTCAACACTTCCAACCCCATTGCCTCAGCACAGTGCTCCATGTGAGCCCAAAAATCCCAAAAGAAATCCCAAAGTCTCTCTCCCCACCCAGGCTCTATAATTGCTCCCTGTCACCATTTCAGGCTCACCCTCACAACCCCTCAATCCCTGCACTGGTGCCAAGCACTCCCAACTATGATACAGTTTTTCCTTGTCTACAGGATAATCATATCTCCTCCTCTTCCACCAGTACAGAAACTTCAACCAGACAAATCTTGGTAGTTACTATTTATTATAAGCCATGAACTGAAGTCCAAAATTATTGCTTCAAAATTTAGAGAGCCATAAAATGAGGCTGCTGTGCAAGCAAAGTCATGGGGACAACTGGTGCTACTTCAACAAGACAGAAATGCAGCTGGATGATTATTCAGGCAGAATAATACAGAATATATAGAAAATCCAGCCTTAAAATGTGCCCTTTCTGATTCATCATGATCTTGGTGCTTTCTGCTTAAGGAACTCACCTGAACTCCCTGTTGGTTCCTCCCTGGGTTAAGGTCAGAGCACAGTGAGGCACCACACAACCCCTAAAAGCATCACTTGGACAGAATCATTTTGTGACCACCTGCTCCATCTTCATGCACTCCAGGGAACAGGTGAGCATTTAAAATCATGCAACATCCATTTAAGGACTGATGAGAAGGGATCCAGAGCTTTGTGAAGTTTTAAAATATTATTTTACCCATCCCTTAAAGTATCTACCCAGAGCTGTTAACACAGAGTGGTTTATATCTGAGAGCAATTCAGAAAGGCCCTGCTAATGTCCCCACTACACAGAATTTTCACTCTCTTTTAAAAAAAGTAAAACCATTTATCATATCAGTGTACTTGAAACGCAGCAGGCCAACTTTTCTCAAATTTCTAGGGAAGTTTCTCAGCTGATTCCTTAAATGATAGAGGAGGTTGAGGTGAATACAATGTTGAATTCTTTGTGGAATGTATTAATTCATCACACTGAAGTGCAAGATGCACCTATGAGAGTTTAGGCACGGTGTGTTTGTTCACAAAACCTGAGAAAAACAGTGTTACAAACTGGGAAAGTTTGTTGAGAAGTCACTGTATCCTTTCAACAACTGTTACCGACAGTGAATTCTTGTCAGCACACACCATAAACAAATTTTATGGATATGGAAAAAACAAACAAACCTGAAATCAATTTACACATCTCCTAGAATTACTGCTCTCCAAATTCTAGATTAAACACTGCTACCAGTCACCCATTTCCAAATAGTTCTGTTCTCTGAAGGCTGTGTCACCTCAGGACAATGTCACCTGTCAGGAAAGCAAAGCCCCCCAGTAATCCCTGGAGAATGTTTGGCTATTCCAGCCAGTAGCACAATCCTTAGCAGCTCCTTGGAAACAAAATGCCTTCTCTACCTTTGGCTAGGAAAAAAAGTCTTCTCTGGAAGAAGGTGAGCATGGGGCCTTCTCAGCTCAGGGTTTGTAAAAGCAGCTCCACTCCAGAGCCAACTGCTCAGCGTGGTCATGGCAGGACCAAGGAACCCAGCACTCATCTGCATTTTTTAAAATATTTAAACACAGAACATGGAATTGTGGAATCCCAGACTGGCTTGGGTTGGAAAGGACCTTAAAACCCACCTCATTCCACCCCTTGCCATGGGCAGCAACACCTTCCACTATCCCAGGTTGGTCCAACTTCCAGGGATGGGGCAGAACATCCATGAAGCTCCAACCTTGCCTGGTTATTTCTAACCTAGTGGCAAAAACCTTTTTGCAGTTCAGAAAGCCCCGGTGAGGCTTAAGCCCCTTGGCAGCCTGTCTTGAAAAGTCCAGAAAAGAGAATGAAAAGTCAAAACTGAAAAGCTCCTATTTTGACAGACAAACTCTTCTTCCTCACAAGACAACAGACACTGAGTTTTCAGGATGCAGCAGGCTCCTGAGCAGCGTGCTCAGCCCATGAGCTGCAGGCACCCACCTCCACAAAGAAATCTGAAATATCACCTCTTGCATCTTCTCCTCCACCTCACCATGCTCAATTGTATTCAAGAATCAATTGTGGTTTCTCCAAGGATTAAATACAATATTGAAATATTATTTTTTCCTGCAACTCTCAGGATGACAAGTTACATACAGACATTCCCTGTCCTTTCCTGCTGCAGTTAATTTACAGAGCATGAGGAGTGTTATGTACTGACTTGCTCAGAAAGTGATGGCTTGAGTTACAGACATTTGTAATGTGCTGGAAGTTTGTTCATCAAAGACAATTTATGACTGTGCATCATCACCCTGAGAAAACACCACCTTCCACAGCTCTGCACTCCTTAAAAAAAAAAATCAAACCCTCCAGACCTGTACTATAACTGTGATACAGTGCAAGCTGATCCTGCATGGAAACTATGTGAGAAAGCAGCTCCACAGAAGTGCTGGCTGTCACTCTGACACAAGACTTCCACCTCTGCACAGTCGTCTCCACAGCACAAAGTTTGAAAACACACCCAGCTGAGCGTGTCCCTGAATCCCTTGGATGGAGGATCCCTCCTCCCCAGCTGCTGGGTTAGAAACCATTCTGCTCACTAAAACAGAACTAATTTGTGTTTTACTTCCAGTGACTCCTCAGCAGAAACTGCTACCACTGACTGTTTGGACATGCTGAAAATTGTACACTTTGATATTAACAATCACACTCAGGCACGCACTGCTGCCCTGTGAAAGCCGTGCCCCTGAAAACACCAATTCGCTGCCGAGTTTTAGCAGATTGCACCTCAAATTAAAGCAATTTGCTGGCACTTAAATATTATTCCAAACACCAAAAGCATGAATTACCCACAGAAAGAGTCATTTAGCTGTTAGAACACTGAATAAACAAAGGTACATTTACATTAAACTGAATGTTAGGTACTTACTTACCTTTACCTTAAATTATTTCTTTAAAGACCAAGTGTAGAAGTGGGGCCACATCCTACCACATTATACAGACCGAAGGAAATGTATTTGGACTTATCACCAAGCACATAACTGGTGAGAAGAGATAGCGGCAAAATGTTATCAGCCAAAACAGACATGTTTTTATGTAAAAAAACTACACTGACATTAACTTGAACTCCAAGCATAATGTATTGGAGTAACTATGCCTTAAAAGCAGTGCTTCTTGACTAACATCAAACTTCTGCAGCAGGCAGAATTGATTCCTCCTCCCCCTCTCCTGAAACTTTTGTGGTTCCTGGAAAAAAAAGAAAAACTAATTGTCACCTGCAGCAGCTTCTTGAAGAAACTGGGAAAGGATCCACGGGGAGAAAAAGCTTCAGCTGCAGTGGAGCTACTTTGATCAGGAGCCAAAGGTGCCAGAATGACAGTGCTGCTGTGTCATGTGGCCACAGCAGAACCCCAAAGAGAGGCAACCACACACATCTCACCACCCCTAAACTGGGCTCACTCTCAACTTACTGGACAAAATCCCCCAAAAAGACAAATTGGAATTCCCAGCCCAGACCCAGACTTCTGAAACACAGTCTAAGCTGAAAGTCTTCCCATTTCCTAAGGCACAGGTTGGGTCCCTCTCCATGTGGGAGCTTTGGAGTGTTTTCCCTCCTGCCCCTGCTGCTGTCAGGCTGCAGTGCCTGGGCAGCAGGAGCTGATCCAGCTGGATGCCATGCCCATCCCATCCCAGCTCCAGCCCTGCCAGGATGACCTGCTCAGCTCCCTGCTCTCTTGGCTTCAAGGTGTGCCAAGGTGCACTCAAATGGCCTCACACAGGATCCAGAACAGCCCCAATGGGAGGGAGCAACTCAGGAAGCAGCAGCCACAGGTCCTCTGCTGCTTGGGAAGTTTGTTCCAGCTCATCTTTCCTGGAAGGACCCTCACCTTGCACACCAGCTGTCTGTTCCAAGCTGTGGCTCGTGGTCACTGCCAGAGCTTATTCCCCATATTTATACTACCTGCAAAAAGTTGGTTCTTACATTGAGAAGCTGTTTCATGGCTACACCAATAAAAAATGTGTTAATGAGTTCTTTTCCTGCAGCCTCTGAGCCTCTGAGTGTTTGTTTCCCACCAAGGGCCCAAGTACAGCATGTGCAGACAGGTGCTTGCTGCAAAGTTTTATCGTTTGGATTTTAAAAGCTCTTTAATAATCCCCTATGATGACCCAGTCTGACAATGTGAGGGGGCTCAAGCTACTCTAGGATAGTCTGAGCTGCCACCACCCCACTGTCACCTCTCCTTGCCACACAATTCCCCAACTCTGTGTCAGAACTGCCACCTCTCTGAGCCCAGGAGGAGTTGGGACATGGAAAGAGGTCCCTGAGGAGCCCCTGTTCAGGTAGGGCTTGGTCAGGTGAGTTCCTTGGTTGAGTCAGCACAAGGGAGGGAACAAGAATAGCTGGAGGTGGGGACATGATGGGGATCTGAGCAGCTCTCCCAGCTCCACTGGCAGCTTCAGCTGGTGTAAGCACAGAAGTTTAAGCCAAATCAATCCAATTTTTGACCATTTGGAGCATTGTCCACACAGCCTTTAGTGGAAGACGGTGGTTTACTCCTGAGCTTCAGAGCTCACTCATGAGTTACAACTCAACAGCATGCCCCTGGCTGTGAAGATGTTTCCCAGCAGTTATTCCAGGACACATTCAGAGCCCCTGTATTGCTGCATCCCCACAAACACAGGATAATTCTGGACATCTGTGAACCACGCACAAGTGACAGCCACAAAAAAGGGCTCTGCAAGTGAAACTTGACCATAAGGCAGCCCCTGTCACCTCAAAAAACCCAGACAGGCGTGGTTAACTTTTTCAGGTGACAACACCTCCTTCCTGCCAGGTCCCAAGGCAGCAGGGAAGCACCCAGGAAGCAGCAACATTCCACTCCTCATGGAATCACAGACTGGGCTGGGTTGGAAGGGACTTGAAAGCCCATCCCATTCCACTCCCCTGCCATGGGCAGGGACACCACCTACTATCCCAGGTTGCCCCAAGCCCTGTTCAACCTGACCTTGGACACTTCCAGGGATGGGGAGGCCACAGTTTCTCTGGGCAACCTTGCCAGGGCCTCCTCACTCTCACAGGAAGCTGTTCTTTTCTGCTTCCACACTCATTTAAACACTTTAAGACCCAATTCTGCTGCCAGAACTATTTGTGATGCACCAGAAGTTTTATCAACTAATTGAGCTACATCAAAAACTACCTGGGAAAAGATCCATATATTGCCTTTTTTCTTCTTTAAACCCTGATCAATTCCTCGGTTCAATTCACCACACAATCCTGAACACATAAAATGGGTGTGTGTAGCAGGAATAAGAAGTGGGTGTTATTTAAATTGTCACTGCTGCTGAAACAAACACTCAAATTAGAGCTTCAGAGCAAATGACTACTGCCATCATCACTGCAACCTGGGGAGTTTCAAGGAATTAACAATTGAAAAGCAGTTTGGCATTCTCCTTGCTTTGACCCCTCAATTCAAACTCCCTGATATTTCTGTTCACTCAGATTTTGTCTTAGCAGCCTCAAAGTTCAAATGGTCTCACTGCTGCAAGGGGGACTGTACAAACTAAAAGTTTTTAAACCTCCAGCTTCCCAAGCCTGCACTGCCACCAAGCCAAATAAGCTTTTTTGGAAAGAAGTGGACAAGCAAAATTCAAAGCAAGGCCATAAAACCAACTGTACCATCACCCTCACATGGTGAATTCAAGTGAATCCAAGTGTTTGTAATAAAGAGCACTAAGAAACACAGACCTCATTTAAAGTTATTATAAAGAACCTGAACACAATGGGACTCTAGATCAGGCCCAAATCTTGATCTGGAACTCAAGACTGACATGATAACAACACTTCAGACCTTGCACATTAGGAAATGCTCCGCAGCCCCCTGCATTTTGTCACACACCTGGAACAAGCTGCTGCCTTCACACACAAAATGTGAGACTGCTCCAGACAAGATGAGCTGCAAGGGAGGAAAGGGACAAAGAGGGCAAGAGGTACAACAGGTTCTCTGCACCTCCCTCAAAACTGCTAAGCTCATTAGGGCTCGCAGAAAAGGATAAAGCTCAAGCAGGAGCCATTCCTAGTCTACTTTCGCCCACACGTAACACTTCCTGCATCCAAAGAAATCACTGAGACCCTCAGGAAGTGAACCATCAGCTTCCCCTGCTTTCTATATTTATATTATTACAGTGCCCTGCACCTTCTTAACACACTACTGGAAAGCACCTTTACCACTGGTGAGGGGGGTTTGGTGTCCAGCACCTTGGTAAAACAACCAACACAGGAAACAGCCACAGGAGCATCCTTAACCACGCAACTTGTGCCAGCCCATGCCAATGCACCACCCAACATATTCCAACACACAGCCCAATTAATTATTAATAATTCAGACCATGGACCACTCCTGAAGGCCTGTGCAGCAAGTCCAGCTGAGATACTGCAGGAACCACAGCTCGAGTTAGAGCCAAGCCCAGCCTCACAGGGAGCACACAATACAGGCTGTTACTCAAACCAAAGCTGGGTTTGTGTCACAGAGGGGTACTAATGGCAAATAATGAAGTTATTATCTAATATTTAAAAACAGGAACAGATTGCTACATATTCAGCAGGAGGAACCATTTAATTGCAAGCATAATTCTAGCAGCTGGTTGGAAACGACAGGCTTGCCCACAGAGCAAAAACCAACATTTCTCATTACTCCTGACATCAGGGAATAAACTCCCCCAGGAGCACAGAGCACGAGTTACCAAGGCAAAGGTGTTCTGCTGGGTGAAGGGGTGGCTTCTCAGCACACAGAGTCTGAAGGCAAAAGCCTTGTTTTCACCAGAATCAAGGAACATCTCCCCTGTCAGACCTCACAGAACAGAACTCCTGCTCTCCTCCACCTCCTCCTATGTTCTCACAGAAGCCTTGGAAGGAAAGTGATGCTGGTACTCAGTGCTTAGGTCATGGAGCAGAAGTGGTTTGCCCATATGTTTCCTTCAGGAGAAAAGGCTGAATAAATGAAGACACAATACCAGACATCCCGGGTGGCTTCTAGGATGATGTAAGTTCTTTCAAAAATAGCTTATTTCTTATAGGTCTCCTTTGAAATAGTTCAGAATTTACACAGGTAACCTCTAAGTGTGGGAAACTAAGTTATAAATATATTCTGCAGCGATTACTAGAGGAGGTTCAAGTGCTAAACATGTGTAAATTCAATATTGCTCCCGAGTCAGCAGGGCTTTATGGAGCAGCTGGAGATGAACAATCAGCACAGGAGATGATTTCCTGAGGCCAGCAGGTTCTGCAAGCTTGGGGAAATGATTATTTTGACCAGTTCAACCCAACAGAGGTAGAGAAACTTATGTCCTAATTTTTTATTTTTTCATTTAAGGCATGATCTGTTAGTCGACAAAGATCCAACTAACCACTCAGGAATGAGTATCCACAATGGCAGCTTGTTTTAGGGGATGTGTTAGGGAATTTAAGTGAAGCTTAAATTTACAGACCCTGCAGTAAAGCACCATGAAGAGCCAACCATGTCCTCCCTCCTCAGCCCCAGAGAACTGGACTGGTTTTGCCCACCTGACACTATTGGTGCAGTGGACACCCTCTCAGAAACACACGCACACACACACACACCAACTATACTGAAAAGCTTGAATTAAATCTAGGCCTCAAAACTTGGCTTTCTCAGTAAATGAGGAAGTCAGTGGCAACAATGAATGCTGTAGATTTGAACACAACTAATTCTGTCAGGAGAAGATTCCAAGAGCCAGCAGAAAGTAGCTGGAGCCTTCCCTGAGTCCCCAGCTCATGGCTGCACTGACTCCCCAAGCAGGAAAACAGCAGAGCAGCTCCTTGTACTTGCATGCTGGTGCTCAAGTGTGATTAAATGCAGAATCTGCTTTTTAAGCATGTTCAAAACGTAAGTTTTTCTTCCCTCTGTGCCAGTGACATGCCAGGTAGTGAACAATCAACAACACCACATATTCCATGTGCTTTGGAGCCAAGAGTCTGAGCTCTCAGCCTGCACAATGAACCTCAGCTACACCACCTCTGCTCTCCTTCAAGAAAAGGTTAAACTGGAAGGCAGACCCTGCCTACAGGCACTTCAGAACAATGGGCTGATTTTTCTGCCACCAATTATTGCCCTGGATAAGTATCAAGTATGTAGAATTATAATTTAACATACATCACTCCTAAACTTAAGGGGCTACTGTCCTGTTGGGAGCTCTGGCCTCCCCTTGCAGGGAGCTGCCTGGTCATTTTGGGTCCTCTCCCAACAGCATGGTGTAACATCAGCGTGTGGAGAAAGGGAAGAGTATCCATCACAAAACTGACTTCCTGCCTGCTTAGCTCTGCACAGCCACAGTGTCTGACAAAGTAGCACCAGAATTAGGGTAACCACTGCAGCTGACAGTCCTGAAGTGAAAAGACACCACAGATCTGCTAGAATTTTATTAAAGTAGGTTGGCACTCAGTCTCACGTAGAGTGAAAAATCTGCAGCCACAGAATGAGAGCTCAGAGCAAACAGGATTCATGAAGTGCACTAACTGACATTTCAGCAAGATCCACGTTAAAGTACTGCAAACTCAGACAACGCTGACATTTAACAGCTCACAATTACCACCATGATTTGTTACTGTTACTCCAAAGTGTGACACCGCAGCTCATCACAGATGCCCAGCCCAGGGGGTTCTACAGAACCCACAAGGTCACGGTATTTTTCTTCAGTCCCCATGTCACAGCAGGCTGCTCAGGGAGGGGTACCAAATGACAATAACTTTATTAGCTACTTTAGCACTTTGATACAGGCCTAGCACAAAAAAGCACTTGTTCAGACAGGAGCAGGTATGACTTTAATAGAACCAAAGCACCATCTCACACACCCCAGCCCCTGGAAGAACACGTACACATTCAGCTTGATACACCAGAGGCTGCCCCCACAAACTGCAGATGGCCTAGACAGACCCACCTTGGCATCCTGCGGTGGTGACTGTTGATGTAAGAATCAAAAATTGGACAGACTGAGGGCCCTGCAGTCCTCTCACAGTAATAAACACCTAAGCAGAGAACTGCTTGGACGAGCCAAAAAACCCTTAAAAGGAGCAAGTGATCCTTTGGATAATCGCCACTTACAGGTAAAATACACGCTGACTTCTGTGCTTACACCATATCCCAGAAGGAGCAGATAAGCTCATTACGGCACTGCAGGAAGGGATAAAAGCGAACACCGAGGCTGCTCGGTGCTGGAGCAGCTCCAGAGCCCCGCAGAGACCGCCGGTGCCCTCCTGGCGTCCCCGCAGCCCGGGGTGCCCCCGGCCGCGGTCGGAGCGGCCGCTGGGCCCGAGGAACAGGTGGGCGCCCCGGAAGGTCCCGG
>VWZS01007399.1:706043-718870 GCA_013397075.1 Rhabdornis inornatus | reverse complement strand
GGCCGGAGGGGGGTGGGGCGCCGTGAGGGGAAAAGGGGAAAGCGGGAAGAGGGAGAAACAGGGGCGGTGCTGGGAACATGGGGACAGCGAATAGAGACCGCTGAGGGGACAGAGGCGGTGCTGGGGACTTGGGGACAGCGAACAGAGACCGCTGAGCGGACAGAGGCGGTGCTGGGGACTTGGGGACAGCAAACAGGAGCTGCTGAGGGAACAGGGGCAATGCTGGGGGACATGGGGACTACAAACGGGGGACGCTGAGGGGACAAGGGCAATGCCGGGGACATGGGGACTACAAAGAGGGGCCCCTGAGGGGACAGGGGCGGTGCTGGGGACATGGGGACAGCGAACAGAGACCGCTGAGCGGACAGAGGCGGTGCTGGGGACTTGGGGACAGCAAACAGGAGCTGCTGAGGGAACAGGGGCAATGCTGGGGGACATGGGGACTACAAAGAGGGGCCCCTGAGGGGACAGGGGCGGTGCTGGGGACATGGTGACAGCAAAGAGGGGCTGCTGACGGGACAGGGGCCGCTGAGGGGACATGACCGGTGCTGGGGACACGGGGACACCAGGAAGAAGTTGGAGGAGAGGCCGCTGCGGGGGTAGCCGTGAGGGGGAGAGTGGAACACGAGGGACGGGAGGAGCGGGGCGATGCCGGCGGACAGAGGGAGCCGGGGAACTCGGGACCCCCGCCCGGCCCCGGAGGAACCGAGCAGCCTGCGGAGAGAAATAAATAATGGAAATAAATAACGGGAATAACCCCCTACGGGCACCATTCCGGCCCTGTAGGTGTGAGGGGTGTTCTGGTTCGCATCAGCGCACTAAACACTTCTCAGAGCATTTAAAAGTAGCTCAAAATTGACTTCTGATTTCGCTTTTCTTAAAGCAGCTGCTTCGAAGCTGAATCACTTCTGCACAATTGGAGTCTTGTGGGGGATAGCATGCTCTTGGGCCACACGGATATGCAGGGTGATAGAAGTGTTTGAATTCCTTGAGCAGTGCAGCTCCTTTCTCTGTGATCATAAAGCACTGTCAGCTCTGCACAGGCCCATCGTTTTTCCGAGGAAAAATAAAAATCCCCAAGCACAAAGCTCGGGGCTGAGCCCAGGGGTGTCCAGCAGGTCACACAAATGCAGTGATGCCACATCCACCCTTCCCTTCACACTCGGTTTAATGAAGATTAGGCATAAAATATTTTCCAATAACTATATTGGTTCAATCCCTGTGTTGTATCCAGCAGCGCACTTTTTTTTCCCCCCTCCTCATTCTAAAGAATCAGAAAAAGGTTAAAATATACCGAAATTACAGACAAGGAATGTGTTTAACCAAAGGTTGTACATCTTTCTGGATGGCTCAAACCACATTTGAGGGAGCCTGTCTGTACATTTTTCTGGGTTCATTACAGCCAGGCATCTTCCCTCAAATTACCCTTCCCCTGTCATGTTTCATTAACGTGAAAACTTCAGTTCAACCAAGAGGGTGACTCAAGTAAAATGCTGCAGGTGCCCAACACTTGCATCTCACTACCAGTCAAAATTCAAAATGCTCCCTAAAACCTGTGCCAGGGAATCATTTAAATCAGGTCTCTTTCTCCTTGACAGCTAAAGAAACCGAAGCTGTGGAAGCCCCGCTAGCGGTTTAGTTTGATTTAAAAGATACTCCCCTCTCTTAAATTATCTTGGTTATTCTGGGGAAAATCTGTTGGTCAGAGAAGCCAACTTAATATAAATAATACAAGACTCCAGACAGATTACAGGACTACCTACAATTTCCCAAAATACACCAATACAGAATCAATTTCTCCCGTAATAGAATGACCACGGCATCAAATATATATTTTAGCCTTAAATAGAACAACTTTATTCAACCAAATCCAAGATTATTCCAAAATTATCTCTTAACATCGGCTTAAAGAATTATTTTTGCCTTTTTCCCCCATTCAAAATCCCTTACATATTGCTTAGGAAAAAAAAAATTCTTTGAAATATTAATTTAGAAAGTGCTTTTTTTTTCTGGAAAAACAGGGAGAAGGCAAAAACGGCATTTTTTTTGTTCTTGAATATTAATTTTCTATACCTCCAACAAAATGAATGGAATAGTGAGAAGTTACAAGAACACTCTGCTCAACTTTTACACAAAACTGAGAACTAGAGTGTGACTTGGACAGGGGTAACACGAGCTGGCACAGCCCCAGCTGGCACTGGCAAGGCAAAGGTTTGAAACTGGCTCCAATTCTCCCCTGCTCCCCACTCTGAGCTTAGAAAACCAAGTTAAAATTCTGTTTCAGTGAAGCTGAGATAATTTGCGTGAAGGTTGTGGCTCCAAGCCCTGGCAGAGAAGGAACCTGGAGGGGACGAGCTTGTCCCAGCTCCACACAGGCCTGGGGCTGCAGCTGGAGAGCATCAGAATCTTTTACTTCTAGAAAAGTTTGTTCCCAGCCAAAAGTCGCTTCCAATGTGTCCATGGGTGGCTTTCAAGATCCAAATAACCTGGGGAGATGCAACAGAAAAAAAAAAAAGTAGATGAGAAACAGCCACACCAGTGCAAGGCTGATTTTATCTGATTAACTTGGTGGGTTTCCACAATCCCCAAATTTAAACCCAGGTGATGTTTGATTTGAGCAACCTCCAACAAGCAGCACTCTGCCTGAGGCTGGATCGCTCAGGTGCTGGCACAGGTGGTTTTCACGCACTAAAGGTGCCCACATTAGCAAAAAAAAAAAAGTGAGATCAACCCATATTTGAAAATTGAAATAAAGAAGTGAGGTGAAAAAGAATTATGGAGAAATCGAGTGGGAGAGACAGATGTGAAAAGAGATATATGTGCAAGAAAAGTGCCAATACATGACTTCCCATAAGCAAGTGAGAAGATGCTGCATAGGGTTACTTACACTATCATGCAGAACATCATGAAGATATTCCACAAGGCAATGAAGATTCGAAAATACCTGAGACTCAGCAAGAACTCTCTGATATTGTCACCTAGAAATCAAGAGAAGCTTTTGATATGAAAAACACACCCGACAAGTCACATTTTCAGGGCTGCCTAAAAATCACAAGCAACTCTGAGAGGGAAAAAAAAACCCATAAAATAAAAACACAACAAAAAGTTCAGACTGAAATTTGAGGTTGTAGCTGAAGGATGGATGCTCTGTTCAGTACAACTCTGTAAGGTTATGTGGCAAAACGACAAAAAAAAAATTATAAAAAGGGGTCCCACTGCAAAAAAGGGAAGACCAGTTGTAGTTCAAAGGCTTCCTGAGATTTTTAACCAGCAAACAGAGCTACAAGGGAGCAACACAGGTGCACCCATGTGGAAATGGCAATCAGGGAGTGAGCAGAGCATTATAGCATCGGTACCCACAGTCAAAAATGCTGAAAGAAATGTGTTTTTTGTGTGTTTCTTCTCTTTTCAGTTTGACAATTGAGACATTCAGAACATTTCGGTTTACAAGTCAATAAGCCTGTTATTCCAGCCCCATAGCAATTCACACCCAACAAAAAGGGGTGGAAAAACCGTGGTTTGGCCAAGGATTTCCTCCAGAAAAGCCCGTTCCGATGCAGGGCTGTGCCCGGCTTCTGCGTTCCCTCCGTTACCGGTCGTGGGTTCCCTCGGCTCCTCTCCGAATCCCTCCGTGTCCCTCCTCCTCCTGCGGGGCACAGGGGCCGTGTCAGGNGGACGAGGAGAGGGAGAAAAGAAGAAGGAAACGAGCACGGAAAACGATGGAGAAGGGGAACGGGGATGGAGAAGGGGGAAAAGGGTGGGGGATGGTGAAAGAGGTTGGGGAAGGGGAAAGGGACAGGAAGACGGGGAAGTGAGAAGGGGAAAGGCCGGGAAAAGTGAGGCGGGGANCGGTACCCGCAGAGCAGCAGGTCCCCGATCATGGCTCCGGCGGCGGCTCCGGGGCCGAGGGGAAGCGGAAGGGGCGGGCGCTGCCCGGGCCGGCGGCGCCTGCGCTCCCCGGCACCGGCACCGGGGCGGCTCCGCGCCCAGACACCGCGGGCAGCGCCGGGCCCGGCCCGAGCAGCGCCGGGAGCATCTCCCGCAGCCCCTGCGGAGCCGGGCCGGGGCAGGGAATCCAGAACCGGGAGCTGAGAAGCGTTCAAGATCCGGGGCCGCCATGGATCTGGTGGAGGCGCTGCCCCTCGGGGAGCTGGCGGCCGCCTTCGCCGCGCTGCCGGTGTTCCCGCTCTTCGACACCGCCTATTACATCATCTCCGTCCTCTACCTCAAGTACGAGCCCGGTGAGTGCGGCCCTGGGGCTGGGGGGAGCTCCGGTCCCGCCGTGCCGGCACAGAGCCCGCAGTGCCCCGCACCAACAGGTTCTGCCACCTGCCCGTCCCTGTCCTCTGCCGCCTGGCACAGGCGATGGCACAGCTCCGACACCTGTGTCTGAATACAGAGCCCGAAAAACTCCCACGAACCCGTGACTCTGATTTTGAGAACTAATCTTGTGTTTTATTTAAGGCTGGATTTCGGTCGCATTGAGGTATTTAAGTTCGGTCACTTGGCTGCCACCCCAGGACTGGAGTTGCGTTTCTGGCCGTCTCTTGGCTTGAGGACTTTTGTGGCAGTACCTTCCTCCTATTTATATACAAAAGGGCTGGAAGTAAAACCTTAGTATTCCCACCGTCTGGACCATGCCCTGTGCTGTTCTCAGGAGCCGTGTCTGACCTTGCTTTGTTTGTTCTCTTGGGCTTATCTTGCACAGATCGATAGATCTGTACCTTGGCTTTCACCTTCTGCCTTGTCGCAGCCTGGCTGTGCTTCGGTCTTTTCCAAACATCATTTTCTCCATGTTTTTGTCAGTGTGCGCACTCCTCATGCTCTGTTTTGAGCAGTTTCACTGTAACTGCTCAGTGACTGAAGGGAAAACCAGCCCCGAGCTCGGGATGATTTTCAAACCTCGTGCTGTGCCATACAATCCACGCGCTGTTCCCGTTAAACTCCCTGTAAACAAATGCTGGGTTTTCCAGGCCTGATGACTCCCAGCTGCCTTCCAGCATGGAGTCCTGAACCGAACAATTAACAGGCGGCCCTCACAAAAATAGCTTTTATATATGTGCAAGCCCAGGAATCCACCTGGGACTGGATATGGCCGGGGTGTGCTTTTTGCCAGATTCCTGCAGTGCCCCCATCCCACAGCTCCTGGGCTGAGGATCAGTGTCAGGACAGAACTGTTCTGTTTCCTCCTTGGAGACAGCATGGCTTCGTGGAGCCAAGGAAAAACAAGTGTTACTAAATTTAAGCCTCAAGCTAAACCTCAGGTTCCTATAGAACCAGTTTCATGTCTCGGCTGTTGCAGCTGTCTCGCTGCTGCTGTGTTTTCAGCTGGTTCAAATGTCCCCGAGGATGGAAGAGCTTGGGCACCCACAGCTTTGGCTCATGCTGATCCACTTACTGTTGTTTAAGGTGTACCAGGTAATCATGTTGACATAACATTTTTAGCATTTTCTCTCTTTGTCTCCTCGCTGAACAGAGGTTTGTATCTGAAACACCTCACAAAGGATTCTGGAGCAGTTTAAGGTGATGAAACAACCTCACAGAACTGATGTTGTTGGGAGGTTTCCCTGGAAAAGTGGATGAAAATTGCTACAGGAATCTGAAAAAAGGCCATAGCAGATTGTGGGAGGAGATCACAAAGTATTTCCAGACTAGTACAGGAGCAGGGAAGAGCCCTCAAGTTCTCTTCTCTCAAATAAAGATTAAGAATTCCTGTTCTATTTTTGCAGGTTATCTTACGAATGAAAGAGCTGAACAGATTGTTCATGAATTCTAGAGGGCACCTAGGTTGAAGCAGTGGAGAGAATGGTACTAGTATGTATTTTATTTTTAGACTGTAAAAAGACACTGATTTCAAGGGAAAAAAATGTTCTTTCTGGTAGCAGCAAATAAAGGAGAGAATCTCTCAGCCAGTTCATAAACTTCCAATGACTCTGTTCACGTGAGACCTTCGGGGGGGTCTGCAGGCGGTGATCATTTCTTGACCATGTCTGGTACTTGTTTGGGTTTCACACTTTTGTATTTTGTTTTACAAGCACTTTTCTTTGAGTTGCTTTGTGGGAAAACACGCATCTCGAGCCTTTCTCTTACTGGGTCTTGAAGTTCCTGCTTAACTGCTAAATCCATTTTCTCACTGAGGCTGGACTAGATGACCTTGAGGGTCCCTTCCAACACTGGTGACTCTGTGATTCCCAATTTTTTTACAGGAGCTATGGAGATGTCCCGGAAGAGCCCTTTTGCCTCCTGGCTCTGTGCTATGCTCCACTGCTTTGGGAGCTACATCCTGGCTGACCTGCTGCTGGGAGAGGCACCCGTTGGCTGCTTCAGCCATAACTCCAGTGTCATCCTGGCCACAGCAGTGTGGTGAGTGCCCTGCAGCCCTCCTGGAGTGGCACAGGCTGTGCCCAGTGCTCTGCTGGGGAGGGAGTTGTGGAGGGAGATGTTCTCCCTATGGGACACAGCTCAGATCTCACTGGGATTAACTGGGGAGAGCAGAGGTGGGCTGAGGTCTTTGACGCTCTTGCACTCCTGGCTCTGGTTCCCAGTGTCCCTGACCAGTTGCCTAATGCTGTGATTATCTGGGCTGGGGCACTTCTATTCATAGCAGCCACTGCTGAGCCAGGGCCAAACTGCAGGAGCAGCAGCACCCACGGATCCCACACAGGGCAAGGAGTGGCACATCCTGAAGATTTGGAGGCATTTTATTCATTATGTTGCTGAAATGTGCACAAATTAACCTTTAACTTCCACAGTGTGTATGGGTTGTAGGTGCTTCTGTGTGGCAGAATGAGCGTTGTTGGGAAACATTGTGAAAGAAATTTTCGTAAGGAGATGTCTCAGAGTAAATCCATCAGCCATCTAGTTTTCTATACCTGAGAAAATAAAGATCCTCTTTCAGGGCTGAAAAATATGGCAGTCTTCTGGAAAAAAGAGTATTTCAAATCTGTCCTCTGTCTGTAATATCAGTGCAGTATATGTAGCTTCTTACTCTATATGAGCTGAAACTTCTGGACCATATAAGACACAAACTTCTAAAAAATTCTGAATTAAAATTATGGGGTTTTATTCAAGATGGAGTATTAGTAGTGAGGGCTCTCTGAGTTACTGAGGGCTCAGAGTTGGTGCTATAGAGAGGCTTTGTTGCATGCTGTTTTCCCTTTAGAATTAGCTGTGAAATTAGGATTTTTTTTTTTTTTAGATTTTTCTTCTCCTTCACCCCCACCTACCATAACTCAATCTGCCACACTCCGCCTCTCTGCATATCCCAGAGCAGCACAAATCTGTCATCTTTTTGCAGGTACCTGATATTCTTCTGTCCCATGAACCTCTTCTACAAGTGTGTCAGCTTCCTGCCCGTGAAGCTCATCTTCGTGGCCATGAAGGAGGTGGTCCGGGTGCGCAAGATCGCGGCCGGGGTGCACCACGCCCACCACCTGTACCACCACGGGTGGTTCGTGATGATGGCCACAGGATGGGTCAAAGGTGACACCTGAGATGCTCCAGAGGCTGCAGGGAGGGCTGGGACACTGTGGGGACAGCTCAGGGGGAACAGCAGGGAGGGGACGTGGGCTGGGGCACTCAGGTTCCTGTTGGGAAGGATGAGAATTTAACGGAGGAGTTTTGCAGATGTACAGAAGGTTCTGTAGGAATGAAAGCAGCTTTTGATATAGAAGGAAAGAATTGCTGAGCCAGTCTGACTGGGTAACTGGAAGGCAAAGAGCAAGTGAGTTGGAAGGGGCTTTTATGGCTTAGAGCAAAGGATAAATCCACCTCAAACAAAAGATATTTCTACCAAACAAAAGGATTTTCACAGGCAAACAAGAAAGCCAATGTTGCAAGTAGGAAAAAGATCTCAGAAATTTCCACTGTGGAACAAGTCCCAAAGTTTAACATGTAACTACTGATTCCAGTGATTGGTTGGTCACTAACATAATATGGTAATTTTAGCAGTTTTGATGGGTTATATGTAAATGTAAAAGGTATTGTGTATGATGTTGATTGGCAGTCATGTATTAAGATGCTCTGTAATGAAAAGTATATAATGCTTTGTAACCAGAGCTAGATGGGCTTCAGGACACACAGCTTGCCTATAGCCAGCAGCTCTGGGCTCACCCATGACCCTCAACTGCTGGAACCTCATCTATGCAATAAACAGCATTTTAGGAGCCAGCTGAAGCCTCCATCTCTCCGTCAGGCTCTTACAGGTTCCCACCACACTGGTGTTTGTGCAGCCTCGCAGAATGGTGGAAGAACTGGAGTCAGGAGTTCTTTATTCTTTCTCCTGTGATCTCTGACCTCACCTGTGTCTTTTCAGGGGGTTCTGCCAGTCAGTTTTCCTTTAAGGTTGTGTTTGGAGCAAGCACTTGCCTCTTGCAGTTACTGATGCTCAAATGCCTTTTCCCTACATCAGGATCCACTTGGTAGAAAGTCAAGGAAGCATTTGCCCTGCTCTCTTGGTGTAGGCTAACTACTAAATTTGGGGAGAATGTCAAGAACCCTTTGTCCCCTTGAGGATCCATAGCCCTCTGCTGTGGCAGCTCCAGCTCTTTGACAGGTTTCTCTGTCTCACAGGTTCTGGTGTGGCCTTGATGTCGAACTTTGAGCAGCTGCTGCGTGGGGTCTGGAAGCCTGAAACAAATGAAATTCTTCATATGTCCTTGTAAGTCAGCAGCCTGGAAATTCCCAGTCAGATGAAGAATGGAATGAAAGAACCAGTCAGGGCTGGGTGCAAACCTTCCAGAAAACCTCTTCCTTTCTCTTCCAGCCCTACAAAGGCCAGTCTGTATGGCACAGTCCTCTTCACTCTGCAGCAGACTCACTGGCTCCCCATCTCTGAAGCCAACCTTATCTTCTTTTTCACCATGTTCATGATAGTCTGCAAGGTAAGTTTACAGCAGCTTTGTTGCCAGCAAATTATAGAGCCTAAACTGGGAATATTCACTTTCCTGAGCCACTACAGAATTCACTGGCTGTAGGATCTGCTCAGGAAATTCAGTGCTCAATTCTCTATCACACAAGCAGCTCCTTGTGCCTCGAGTCATGTAGCAGCAGGGGCTTTCCCTGGGGTCAGTAGAATGCTCACTGGTCAGGATTTCCTTTCTCTGTGTGATCTCTAAGTGTTCCCTCTTGCCTGGCAGGTGTTCATGACAGCCACTCACTCCCATGCCTCACCTTTTGCTCCGCTGGAAAACCTCGTCTGCCCCGTCCTCTTTGGCTCTGTTTCCAGTGGGCACCCAAGCCACCACCACGACCACCATGGGGCCTCCCATGAGGTTTCCCACCCTCCTCCTCCTCCCCCTCCTGCCAAGTCCAAAGAGGAGCTGAACGAAGGCACGAGGAAACGGAAGGCAAAAAAAGCTGAATAAAAAAGCAAAAGCACAGAAAATAGGCCAAGGAAATTCTTCCAGAGCTGAGTCTCAAAGCCACCTGTGACCTCCTTCATGCTCCAGTCCTTGTCTCTCAGACTCCAGAGGAGAGGTGGAAGCCAGGACACTGCCAGCAGGTCCCTGAATTTCATTTTTGCTCTCTGTGCTGCTGCTTGCTTCTTGGTCTCTGCCTCTCTATTCTGATCAGATTTTCAGGGATTTGTAGGTTTGTGCCAGGGTGGTAAGTGGGTGCCAGTTCCCAAGCTGTCAGCAAATCTGATGCAGCATTTTCAATTGATGTAAAATCTTTCACCATGTTTATTTATGAATGGGGGAATGGTTTGTGCTCCTGCAACTCTTAAGTACCTTTGAATTTCCCCTGACCTTTTCAGTGTCTGCTAGAACAACAAACTGTTAAGACACAATGTGGAAATCAGGTTTCATACTCGAGGAAATTAAATGGCCTGGTATGAGCCTGGTCCCAGCTCCCACACCTGCCATATCTCCAAGTAATGTGACATTTTTAATGCAATAAGGACATGGCCTTTGGCCAAGCCAGACCCTGTTCACCTCAGCTCCCTCTGATTCTAATGGTCAGGACATTGTAATTTGCTGAACCAAGTCTGTGTTTGCAAGAGCTCTGAAGCTGTGAAGTGCTCCCAGTGCCATTTGTTGGCACTGTCACTATCCATGGCTGTGTGTGGCATTGCTGCACGTTGTTACTGAGTGTCCCCCACCCCAAACCTGATCCTATAGAACCAGGGGAGAAGCATGGCTCTGGTTTGTTTGTAATCCTGTGGGATACAAGAAGAGTGTGTGTGAGTGTAAGTATTTATTACTATTTATTTATAATTGCCAGGACACCTAAGTCATGGATCTGAATCTGGCTTTTTTTTCAACACTGCAATTGGAACTTCTAATTGTGGCCCTGAGCCCACAGCCACGTGCTGGTTTGGGCTTGCAGTGATGCTGGTGTGCTCCAGGACAGCCTGAACTCTCCCTGGGTGCAGGAAGAAACCTTTCCTATGTTCTTAAATTCAGATAGAAAGGCTGAAGCAGGGCATTTCAACCAGCTGATGAAAAACTACTTTTAAGGACTGATAAAAGCACATCAGCTGAAAATATTGATTACCTTCTGTAGGTCCCCTCGGGCCAAAGTGCTGGGCTGTGAATTGTGCCCAATGAGTGAAGAGTCTGAACTGCCTTGCATGGCTCAGGAGGGGTCTGTCAGCTCGTTCGTGTTCTGCTTAGTGAACACTGGCTTTTAGACTAGTTCAAAGCTGTTCTTGTAACTGATTTTGCTCTTATAAATGGTATCTTCCAAGGGCTGGGATCACCACACTGACAGTGGCAATCCTGGGGATGTAGCACTGGGCATTTTCCATCCCTAGCAGTGAGGTTTGCTGCTGTTTCCATTCCAGCTGGGAATGGAAACAGGATTTAAGAGAAGTGAGGGTTTGTGTGTGTGTGTCCCTGTTCAAAATTGCAGCTGATGGTTAATTAAAGATAAGAAGCCATCCTTGTGTACAAGCAGAGGAAAGCCAGCAGGAAAGGTCAAATGATCTGTGGGCTTGGGGTTTGACAGTGCCTTAATTTTGTGAGTTTCTCTCCCCTTGAGTAGAAAGCAGGAATTCTGCCTGACAGCTCCACTGTCTGGTCCTGCAGATGCTGCTCTGCTGGAACCTGATGTGTCACAAGCATGCACGAGACTGAATAAATGTTTTATGAGATGTCTGATCCAAGGGGAATTTTGTTTTATAAAAGCTGTCAACAAATAAAAATTGTGAAGTGACTCTGATTGTCCAGTGGCACCTGAGGAAATCTCTGTGTTTGTTTTACCCTTCCCACAGGAGCTCTGTGTCACCAGGACCTGGGGACACAATGATTCTTGTTGAAGAAGGAGGCCACACTTTGTCCTACAGCTGTGTCTGGGCATGTTATAAATGGAAATAACAGGGCAAAAGGTGTTTGTGGTGGTGTTCTCAGAGCAGACATCCTCAGATTTCAGGGAAGGAAAATAGGAAATTGGCTCCTTGGGTGTTTATACCAGATGTCTCTATTTTTCCTTTTGTCACTGTAAGAGGGAGGAGGGTATTCACCTGTGACTGGTAAATATACACACACACAAAGTTCCAGCATTTTTATGTGGAGTATCAGTATTTAAAACTGGGAAAAAATCAAAATTCTCTGCATGAGTGAATATTTAGCATGGTCCTGTAGCTGCTGCTCTGCTCTGCTCTGCTCGTGCAGAGTCTTTGCTCTTCAGAGTCTTTGCACCCTGAATCAAATCAAACTGAGTCAGATCACAGCTTCTAATCAAACAGAGAGAGGAAATATTCCAAAGGAGGTTAAAATTTAAGCTCTGAGCAAATTCAGAGTACCCAACAGGAGTGGGATTAGTTTTGAGAAGACAACAGGCACAGAGGAGTCACAAGTTCCATTTGGTGAGAGAGATGGAACTTGTCTTGAATTTCCATGGCTCAGCACTGGCAGTCTGGTACAATTCCAGCCTGGTGTCCTTCATCCCAAGAGGCAAAAATGAGCCTTTGAAAAAGCAGCAGATTTTAACCAGGCTGTGGGGACCTGGGGCTGCTCCTGCACCTCTGGGAAGCCCCACCTGACCTGTCCAGACATTTCCTTCAGGCTCTGCTCCAAATAGAAAGAAATTGGGAGTGGGCTGTTTCCTAAAGGGATGGAGTAATTTGTTTCCACAGCTCGGAGGTGGAAGTGATGAGGAAAGCATGACACAGCCAATCTACACAAACAAGCATCTGCAAGGCCTGCTTATATTTTGAAGTGTTTCTCTTGTCTTCCCCGCAGATTTAACTCTTTTAAAATGTTTATAAACACTCCTTAATTTAGAGTAGATGAGAGTGTAAATTGCAGTGGAAAAGGGAATTTCCATTGGTATGATCACCAATGGAAAAGGTCAGTGCAAGTCTTACACCAAAAAAACAACTCAGAAGATGATGGATCACAAAGGTTCTCCGGCCCTGTGAGTCCAGTTCAGGGTTGTTTTGCTCAGGACCTGTAAGTGAACAGGCTGATGAGAGCAGGTTTTTCACATCCTCTGAAGAATCCCACGATGTCTCTGGAGTCTCTGGCTCCACAGAATATTCCCAAATCGCTCCCAGCTCTGCTGCAGCCCAGGGCAGGACAGGAGCCTGCCAGGGCTCAGGGGCTCCACGGGACAGAGGGACAGACGTCATTCCCTCCAGAGATGTCCTGATCTGATAACTTCTGATACTGACTCCAGTGAGACCAGGCTAAATTTAGCAGGAAGTTTAATCCTCAAAGAGGCCCTGGATGCCTGCTGGGAAAAGCAAATGTTTCAGTTGCTGTTTCAGCATTTCATGTGGATTGACAGGTTTTCCTTTCCAAACCCGGTGCCTGCAGCTTTTCCATCGTGGCAGATCAGCTCCACAGATAGAGAAAGCTCTACAAGCCTTAAGTATTTGTAAT
>VWZS01007399.1:639140-706025 GCA_013397075.1 Rhabdornis inornatus | reverse complement strand
AAAAAAAACAACAACAACAACAAACAAACCCAGAGGATAATTTTACACAGAGCATTAATAATTCTTCACAGTAAATGAAGTAATGAAAAGAGGAGGGCAAAGGAAAGAATTTCAGTTTGTATAAGAAAGGGCTAAGCCAGTGCAAGAGCACCAAGCCAGAGCAACCAGTGTTCTTGGTTTCCACTTTTCCTTTTTCTATTGATGCCAATATTTACATTGTTGCACGCTTTGTCCAAAGAATAAACAAATTATATAACCCAGCAAAGCAGAAAGACCCAGAGGATAAAGATGGATGTTACCTTGGCTGTACAGAAGTTGTTCCTTTTAACACTTGCCAGGTATCAGCTGCCAAATGCCTGCTCCTTCCTGCAGGCTGTTCATGGTGCTTTAAGGGCACACAAAAGCATTAAAAATTAGAGCTTTATGTGTTTCAGAGTAGCACAGCTTTATCTGGCCCTTAGCTCTCATTCTCTGCTTTATGGTTCTTGTGCTATTCTTTAGAGGCTGTAGCTGGCTCCTGTGAGGATGATAAGGAAAGTAAGGCTGGGATAAAATGGCATTTCCTGTGGCCTCAGATACCCAGGATTTTTGCTGCAGCAATGATTTTTCTCTTGAGACATTTTAATTCTTTGCCCAAATAACAAGAAATCAGAATGTACATCTATATAAGACTTTCCAGAAAGGTCTCAAAGGTAGTTTGGATTTAGTGTGAGCTGCTTCCACCCAGGAAGACACAGACAAGGCAAACCACTCACAACGAAAAACGATGCTGTTAATGCCAAATACTCTGCAGAGTGGATTGATATTTTCCTCTTCAGGGTGCTCTTAGTATTGGCCCCAAGGCATCTGGTTCATCCTGCGTGCCCATGCACCTCAAGGAAATGCCAATTAAAGGGGTTTGAATTTCATCAGACATCAACATGACTTGGTAAACACCCACAAAATTACGTCCCAGCTAAGAATTTAATCCTGCTCCCAACGCAGCAGTCTGAACAAGCTGCTGGGAGCTGATGGCTCAGGGAACAGGCAGAGAGTGAGAAATCGGTTCCCTGTCATGCCAGAGCCCACGCTGCCATCCTGAGTCACAGTTGCTACTCACTTCACCTCTGTGGTGACATCTGTGACAAAAAGATGTTGATAATGCTAAGATCAACAGTCGTGAATACCTTGGAGTCTGCTCTCCCTTTCACACTTGTGCATTTGCATCTTTCACACATTATCCTTAGAAAAAGTGCCATTTATATTTCCTTTACTTGCCAAAAGCGAATCTGGGGAGGGAATTTTTTTAAAGAGCTTGTGAATGTCAGGAAGAATCGGTGTGAGACAGTGATTCCATCTTGGCCTTAGGGTACAGGTAGGCTATAGCCCTGGAATGCAGGAAAACAGGTCTGAGATGTTTAGAGGCTTCAACATTTTTATAGCCTGAGGAAATCCAGAATGTCCCCGGAAAAGATTTCGTTTTGGCTGACTTTGTTTGGTTTTGATTTGCAAATTACAGCGAGCTCCCCCAAACCCATAACACAGACTCGGAATTCCTGCAGGAAGCAAACTGCTGCTTCCCGATTATCGCAGCCCCTGGTGCTCCCCAATGGAGCTGCCAGGTCCTGGCATTCCAAAAAAAGCTCTGCAGGCTGGGGGTCCCCAGGTCCCACTGCCCCCAGGTGCCCGGGCCGGCCAGGGAAGCTGATTTTCTTTGTGTGTGACAATGGCAGGGAGATGCAGTGGGAGAAGCAGGGAGCGCATCCCGGATTGCGGTGCCTTGAAATGCAGCCTAAAAATCCTTGACTTCAGAGTCCTGGTGTTGGCTTCAATTAGATTTCGAATGATGTAGGCTAAACCCTAATGTAGGCTCTGTGCTGTTTGTCTGTGTCTCGAGCTAAGGCTCCCTGCCTGTTTGATTTATGACAGATTAGGATGTCGGTTAATCTGCTCTTATTTGGGTAGATGACTGTGGAGATTAATCAAGTATTGTCTGCAAAAGGAGCCCATAAATGCAGATTACTAATTTTTCGTTAATTATTCCTCATATGCCAGAGGGGTACAGCCGGGGATAGACACCAGCCTCTTAATCCCATTTCATGAGAGAACCAGGAAAAGCACAGCAGCTGCTCTGGCTGATACTGGTTCTCTCTGACATGCTTAGTTCAGTTTCCTGGAAAAGGCAAAAATCCGCAGAAATTATGGATTATGGGCTGCTGTGAGAAGCAGAAAGCGGCCCTGAGTGAGGGAATCTGCTGGGCTGGCAGAGCAGCAGCCCTGTGTGTGCACAGGACGTGGGGAAAGCAGCATTCCTTACGGGAAGAGTCGTCCTGAACACCATCAGGAGCACAGATTGGAGCAAAGTGAGACAGCAGCGAGCTGGGAATGCTGGAGAGCAGAGCAGCCTGGAGGAGTGACACAGGAGGATGCTCGGTCACGGCTTCTGCTGACGGGGGTTGCACCTTCTCCCCCTCTGTATTCCAAGGGCATTGGGACAAAGATGGGTTTTACCTTCCTTGTTCCTTTGAGCTCAGGCACTGACCCTGGGGGTGAGCACTGCAGCAGGAGCCAGGGATCCCCCAGCCAGGGATGTGCACATGGGCCATGGATGTTGTCCTGCCCTCCATGACAAAACCAAACAGCTCCAGCCTCTGGAATTCTGCTGTCAGCTGCAGTATCCCTCAGGAAGGGGATTTTCTTCTCTCCTTCTGATTTCTGTCTTGCTTGGCTTTTTGTAAGTGATTATATATTTTTCTTTTCTATCTTTCCCCATGTGCTGCTCTTTTGGGGGTGGTTCCCCACTCCAAATGTTGCCATAATTGTGCACAGTGTAAACACTTTTTGGTAAATTCACTCTTGCCCAGCTTGCCAGAAGGCAGAGACAGAGCACAGGCACACGGTGACTAAGGGTGCTGAGGAACCTGCTTTAAATTGCTGAGAGGGGGCCTGAACCATCCATGATGCTGGTGCTAAAGTACTGAGACAATTATTTCTGAAATAGTCAGGGTGGTGAACAAAGGGACCTCGGGTGTAAAGCACCTGACAGGGAGCACACCCAGCACCTCGGGAAGAGCCCCTGGGGATTCTGCCCAAGAGACAAACGCTGGTTGCTTTTGAGATATCTGTCCTCTGCAAATACAGATGGATCCTGACAGGATGCAGTGAAGTTCCAGTTAACCATTTCCTATCAAAGTAGCTGAAATTTTCCCAGGCTTTCCTTAAAGCCAGGAGCAGGCAGCATTCTGGAAAGAGGCACCACAGGCTGGTGTTCATTGCCTGCACTCACCTCCCCTTTAAGGAGAAATCTGTGCTGAGGGAGCTTGGGGAGCCCAGACAGCACCACGAGCTTCAATCCAGACACATGCTGGAATTTCCTCCTTGGGAAGATGATTCCTCTTCCTTTCCAGCCTTCCAGCCTGGTCTGAATCTTTATCAGTTCAGCTTTTTTCAGGTAAATCAGCCGAAAAGTCCGGGAGCTGCTGAAAGCATCAGGCACTCCCTGCTCGTGTTGAACTGCAGTGAGAGCTGCTCAGCAGGGCAGCTGCAGCTTCATTTGGGAGGGAAAGACGGGGCAGGGATGGCAGAATTCTGCATTAAATCACGAATTAATGGCATTGGCAGCAAAGCCAGTTCAGCCCAGGCACTACTGTGCACTTTTACTGTCCAGGCACGAGGCTTTCCCAAAACCCTGGACAACACAAGCTGCATTCCCATCCACTGCTGCAACAGCAATAAGTGTTTGTGGAGAACTTCTCCTCTTGGACAATGCCCAAATATTTCCCACTTCCTCTGCCCACTGGGACACAGTTGCCAGACTGAGCTCCTAAAGTGGTAACTGGCGGTGGGTAGCAGTGACTCAGATTTTCGGGAATTACGAAACTCAGTTTCCCCCTTCTGAAAATCATTCCCTCGGACTCCATTTTTAAACAGGAAAGCACGGGTTTGGAGGGGCTCTGAATTCCACAAAAAGTGCCTCCCAAGGGAAGGAAACACAGCAGGATCTCCTCCAGTGGGTGCAGGGTGGTGAATGTGCAGTTTGGACAGCCCAGGCAGTGTTTGCAGAGCAGTTGGAGCTGCAGCTTCTGGAAGGAATCCATGAGAAATGCAGAGAAGCTGAAATTTAAGGTTGAACTCGGTGATCTTGGGGGTCTTTTCCAACCTTCATGGTTCTATGAATAGTCAGCATGTGAGGACACAGACAGTGTTAGGATTTTACCTACAACACCTGTCCAAGGTGTGTCACGCATTTTTGGGAACAGGTTTGGGATGAAGGATGTAACATTTGATGAGATTTTCACCACAAGACAATAAATTCAACCCCCTCTCTCACTGTAAGGTTTGGAATTCCTGTGGGCTGGAGTGTAAAGTGCCACAAGAATTTCCTTTAACTCCTGCAGTCTCGGTGAGAGCTCATGAATTATTCCAGGGCTTTGTGCTGAGCCTGGCTCCCCGTGGGACAGCAGTCAGACAGGAGAATTCCCACCCCAGGGAGCTCTTTCCTCTCTGACTCTGGCACAGGCTTCATCAGTGATCACTTTTCACTTAGGCCAGTCCCAAGGAAAGCTGCAGATAGAGCCATTCCTCTTCCTAATTTTAGCATTCCCTCTTGTACTACTTTATCACATGATTATGCCATGAAAGTTTACATAATTTTGGGGAGAGAATATGCCAGTTCTGAAGTAATTTTAATCTCATATAATAAAACATACCTTTATATTTGTTGTATAAAAGTATATTTATTTGTATTCCCTATATATTTTAATTTTTCAGGTATGAAAAGTATCCATGAAAATAATATTGTGTATCAGTGAGCAGGAGAGGCTGCTGGGAGAGAGCTCCCATGCTTGTGGTTTTGTGCATGTATGTGCTTAATTTCTTTTTATTTGCTTTGTCTTCTTAATTTATCTGAAATTTCCCTAGCTGGCTGTTTGATTTAATTCAGTGAATACATCACTTAAAAGATGTCACACAGATTTTTCTGGAAAGTGGGAATCTCTTGTAAAAGGCACAGCAGGGGAGGCAGTGTAAGAATTTCAGGCTCGTATGAAAAGCTTCCCTAGGAGCAGAATTGCCTTTTATTGGGGCTCTTTGTCACTGCTGAGCTGGCCAACAGCACAGTGTGGGGGGCTCAAAATGGGATGGAGGATTTGCTGCAGCACGGTGTAAGAAATGGGTTTTTCTGGATCAGTGCTGCTGTGCTGTATTCTGTAACCAAGCAATCCAAAATGTCTTGATTCAGAGTTTTCGTGTTCTCTTTTAAATCATAGAATCCTGGATTGGTTTGGGCTGGAGGGGACCTTAAAACTCATCCATCCCACCCCTGCCACGACAGGGACACCTTCCACTGTCCCAGGTTGCTCCAAGCCCCAAGATCCAGCCTGGCCTTGGACATTGCCAGGGATCCAGGGGCAGCCACAGCTGCTCTGGGCACCCTGTGCCAGGGCCTGCCCATCCTCACAGGGAATAATTCCATCCCAATATCCCATCCAGCCCTGCCCTCTGGCAGTGGGAGCCATTCCCTGTGTCCTGTCCCTCCATCCCTTGTCCCAGGGGCTGCTTCCACCCAGCACCAGCTGCTCTGTGACCCTCCCAGGCTCAGGGTGGGATTGTTGGGGTGTCTGTGCAGGGCCAGGGCTTGGACTCCATGATCCCTGTGGGTCCCTTTCAGCTCAGGATATTCAGGATTTTATTTAATAATTCTGTTTCATGTTCCTGGCTTAATGAATTCTGCCCAAATCCTTCCCTGCAGACCTGGCTGTGAGAGGTGCCCTCCTGGAGAAGGCATATCCAGAGGAACAGACCCAGTGTTTGAGGTAATTCCCTTCTCTTCTTTCTGTCCTGTCCAAAGGTTATCAAAATTAGTGTGATGGACCAAAAAATATTTCCAAAATGCTCATAGATTTTCCATCTCCTCAGAAGCCAAATACTGCTGTACCAGTTTCCTAGAACTTTTGAATAAAGTGTATTTGTATGATTGAGTTGTCTGGATTTCAAGGTTGAGTTGCCTTGATTTAGGTGGATCATCACCTTCAAACACCTGGACATGAGGGTTTATATCATCCTTTCATTTCTGTATTCAACTGGAAAAAAGCGGTATGTATAAATTCCACTGGATACACTTCAAGGGTAATTTAATCTTAATTACACTAATTTACACAGAATTTCTAGCATAAAAGAGGCTATTGAAACATGGGGGAGCCTTCTGTGGCAGAATACAGGCTTGAAATGTTGCAGCAAATAACCTGCAGTCACGAGGTTCCTTGTCCTGAAAGACCAAGTTGTTTGCTGGGTCATCCATGGTCCAAAATCGCCAGGTTTTTCACAGGAGAAATCCTTAGCAAAAGATTTTGAATATCTCAGTGTCTCTTGCAGAGTTCAGGCAATTAGAATTGCATGTCCTTGCCCATGAGAGGGGGTTGGAATGGGATGATCTTTAAGGTCCCTTCCAACCCAAGCCATTCTGTGATTCTTTATTGCTGATGTTCAGATTCATCTGAAAATTAAATTGAATTTTTCCCATGTCACTGTTTTCACATTAGTACTGACTACTCCTCCATACTGCCGAGGTTTGCTCAGTAACCAGGGAAAAAACACAAATCCCCCTTGCAAAGAAGCAGAAATAAAAATGCCATGGCAACCAGCAGGGACAGAGCAGTGTCACTCTGCAGGCTGGCACCAGCTCCCTGCTCCTGTCTTAAATCCTCTGCTCACTCTTCCTAAGCCCTGAGAGCTCCCCAGCCCAGCTCAGTGTCCTTGAGGCACTTTGGTGACAGCCCCGAAGAGAAATCCACACCCAGAGCTTTAAGCCTTGCACAACGGGAGGCTCAGACACCTGCAGGAGTGCCGGGTGGATTCCTCAGGTTATTTTGGCTTTAGGAAGGGAGAAAGTTTTGCTGAGCCAAGAGAATAAATGCACAAAGTCTCAGGGGGTATAACTGAAGGCAGATGTAAATAAATACCGTAAATAAATAAACATTCCAAATAAATAAATAAATAAATATTGTAAATAAATAACCCATTGTGTATTTGTGCAAGTTTGAGGCAGAGGGTCAGAGCTGAGAGCTGAGCCAGCACTGCTGCAGCCTGAGCTCTGCAAGGCTGAGCTCTGCCTTCCCAGCCCAGCAGAGCCTGTCACCCTGCAGGTGACACCCACAGGGGCACTGGGGCACTGTGCTCCTCCCACGGGTCCTGCAGCTCCCGGCAGAGCCCCCACCAAGGTTCCAGTGCTGCCAGTCCCTGACAGGCGCCTCTCAAAGGTTACACTGTGGGTTTGCACTTGGAGCTCGTTCTGGGTTCCATGGATGCTGGCCCTTCCCAGGATCTCACCTTCCTCAGCCCAGCCTTCAGTTCCAGCCCAAATTCCCAGGCTCAGCCCTGTTCCTGTGGTTCTTCTCCACCCCAGAGCCAATCTCACTGCACCACTGTGAGCCCCCAAAGCAATTCTGCTTCCACTGCCTCACTCTGGCCTCTGGAGATGCCCTTGTCCTTGAGCACGGGGCTCTGTCTCCATCCAGCAGGGATGCTGTAATTACCAGCAAGGTTTCTGAGCCTCCCTGGCAATCCCAGGTGCACAGGCAGCATCCAGTCCCATCCCAGCTGTCTCTGTGTTACCCAAATCCTTGGGATAAACAAACCCCCCTAACACTGCCTTTTTAGTGTCAGTGAATCAGGAATTATTTTATTCCTGTCCAGGTTTCTGTGTTTGTGGCTGACAAAGTTCCAGCCTCCACACAGACCCTGATAGAAAACTTTGTCACTTATTTTTAGCAAACAAATAAATCAACGTTCATTGGTTCCAAGTTACATAATTCTATTTTCTAATTAGTATTCTATCCTCTATTGGTTATTGATTTCTCACTCTTCATGCTAATTTGGTCCACATTCTTTAGTCCTTTTATTATCTCTCTCTCACATGGGGAGAGTTTTCCAACTTTCCAGGCCTTAATCTCCTCTGTATCTTCTGGTTACTCAAAAGTCCCTGAAGGGCCATAAATTTCAGATCCCAGATGTCCAAGCTTCAACATCCTTTGTCTCTGTTTATTGAAGCTGCTCAGTGTTAGTTTTAGCAATTTGGGGATTTAGTAATCAAAGTAACAAAGAAGAGCCTGTGAAGAAACTTTACTAAGAAAAAAGCTAAAAGTGGGCACTGCTTACAATTAATTAAAACAACTAATTAAAAATTAGTCAGGAAAGTTGTATCACTGCCAACAACTGCAGCAGTGCATGAACACTGGCCCTTGTCTACCTGTTGCAAGATCTTCTGGGCAACCACTACGGACACCTGAGGATTCCAAGAGGCAAACTAGACAAAGGATAACCTGGAGCTGCTGGAAAAAGGGGTTGGCTCAGACAGGGAAGCAGAACAAGTGCTCAGCAACCTCAAAGCAAGAATTGCTCTGTCCCCAGCACCTCACAGTACAAACTGTGTCCTGCAGTAAACACTCCTGTAATCCTCAGCACAAGGACAATAATAAATACCTGAAATAACTTTGTGAGCAGTTCACTGCTGTCACAGATCACAGGTTTCAGGGAATCTTCAATGCTGAGGACAGAGCAGTGAGGAGCCAGGGCAGCTTCTGCAGGAGCTGGGCCAGCACACAGCTCTGGTCCTGAGGAGCTGCAGGTTTCCCTGTGGGAGACACAATTTATTGGATAACCTTTTCCAGTATTAGGCAGGACAACAATAAACCCCACACAACCCTCATTCTTTATAGGCCACCGGGCTGTGGAATGTGCAAATCATCTGGGCAGGTGCAAACTGCTGTAGGGCAAGACAATGACGTGATTATTGCTGGGGACATCCCAGCTCAGCTCTGCCCTTCACAGCCGGCTGAGGGACATTTCACAAATCTGTTCAGTGTTTAATTTGCCACCACCTCCACTCCAGACCAACCAGGCTTGCAGTGATTTAGTCCTGATCCTCAGCAAGCTCCTCCTCAGTTGCTGGAACCCTGAAGTCTGGGAGTTTTGAACTTCCTGTGCTTTTCCCAAGGGATCACTGCTTTTGACTTGAGGCCTTAGAGAAGGCTTCCAAAATTGACTGGTGGAGTTGGAATCACTGGTGCGTAGTCTGAATAGAAGTGTGTAATATCACATGGTGAAAGGTTTAGAATTTGGAGTTTTAAAGTACAGTAATAGGTATGGCAGAAAATAGAAGTTCTGGAGCGTTAGCTTCTTCCTGCTTGTTCCTTCTTCTTGGTTTTAAGTAATATTTTTTTGTTGAATAAAGAGTACTGCACTGCAGGTCATAAGTGTTTGGTCATTAGGTCAAAAGTATAAATAATATAAATATTAGTTTTCAATTGGATAGTTAAGCCTTAAAAGACTTTGTAACGAGTGAAATACAGCTCCAATTTTTTGCTTTTAGCTTATTAGCTAGAAGTGCTGTAGCACTCACTGTGCTATAGATAAGAATTCATAAACAACTGAGTCTGAACATGAAACTCAGTCTCTCGTGTTTCAATCCCTACTCTGACTGAAAGCAGAGGAAAAAAAAGATAACCAGTAATAATCAGAGTCCCACTGTGGCACACAGACACTGGTGCTGCTCCTGGGCTCCGTGGAGAGTTTGCTGCCTGGTGATGGGGCTCACAGATTCCACTGGCTCCCATCAGCTGCCTCCACATCATCATTTCCATTCCCACAGCAGAGCCCGATACTCTGAACAACCCCCAGCACGCTGTGCCTGAGGCTGGGCACATTCTGAAGTTGGACCCTCGTCCTGTGAGGAAGGTGAGGAGATGCTGGAGCTGCCCTTGGCATCAGACAGAGAACAGATAAGCCCAGCTCAAAGAGCCCATTTCCATCAGAGCTTCCCTCAGGGGGACAAGCCTTGCTCTTCCAGCTGTGCTTCCAGGAGGCCAGAAATGAGCACCTGACAGCAGCTCTGAGAGCTGTGATGGCTGGCTGTAATGGTTTGAAAGCAAAACCAGTGAGAGGCTCCAAGTCAGAAACACAATTTAATAGGAAAAAAGAGAAAAAAATAAAATACATGCAATAGTACAAAAGAAAATCACTGACAGAGTCAGAATACAACCTGACACCCTGCTAGTCAGGGTGGTGGTGGCAGTCCAGATGAAATGCTCTTGTTGAAGTAGTGATCCTGTAGACAAGTCTGGTAGCTTTTGTCCTCTGGAAACCAGTGGCTAAGGGCTGCTTTGGTGTTCCAAAGCTCAGGTTTTATCCAGGTAGGAAATGCTTGGCTCCTCCCCCTGGGTGGAGCATCTCCCAATGGGATGATGGAATTTTATCAGTCATGCACTGGGACTCCATGGCCCATTAACAGGAGATATCTCCTGGAGGGAGGATGGGTTGTGGGAAAGATAAAGAGCACTGCCCCAGCTGGTTTAACAGATTGTGATAGAATCCATACTTTTGGGCACATCTTTGCACTGTAACCTAGGGCACTGGCACAGCCCAGGACACCGTACCCTGTCTGTGTGGGACTGGAGCAGCCCCACAGCCCTGTTCTCATGTATTTGGCTGTTCTGCTCCCTCACAGTGAGTGCTGCTGGATCTGCTGGAACAGCCTGGATTTCCTGCTGCTCACAGGCAATCTGCCTGAACACAGCCAAAGCTCTGAGTTCTTTCAGCCTGTGAATGTGTTCTTACATATATTTTAGTGAGGGTTGCATTCCCCTCAGGCCTGGCAGCCTATCTAAACCAGAGCCCTCAAGGAGATGTTCTGGGATTACTTGGAGAAGGAAATGATCTCCGTGGCTTATCCAGGGTGTAAGCTCTCAGCTGGCACTGCCTTGTGGGCACATGAGCTAGCAGGATGCTTGGTGACTTGTTCAGGACAGCCAGAAAACCCCTCACCCTCCCTCTGTGGGTGTTGGTATAAACAGCCAGGAGGGGATAAATAATTCATTTTCTTATATCCCACTCTCCTTGCAGAAATGGGCTGTCAGACATGGAACTTCTTCCCAGGCAATTTGTTGAAGTGGTGCAGGATCTTTATCCATCAAAACAAGACAAAATCAGGCATTTTCCCCTGGCAGGTTTCTACAAGGGGACCTGGAGTTGGGAAATGAAGAAATCTCTTCTGTTGGCACATGTTAGCAGGACCTTGAGTGCTGACAGAAAGGTAAGGAATATCACCAGGTATTTCCATAACTGTAAACTCTGGATCAGAGCTCTGTGTTCTCCAGGCTGCTGGACAGGGTCTGAAATCAAAAGACAATTGAAATAATAGTAACTAACTCTATTCAGTGCTTCCAATGATCAAATATATTTATATTTATGTTCTTTAAACCAGTATCCACAATGAAGGAAATCTAAAGAAGTTTTACAGACTCTGCCATTCACTCCTCGCACATGTAAAATGCTACTGCAGCAAGGGAGGAAGTAATTTATTATTCGTCTGCAGAAAGGCAGCCTGCCTTAGATTGCAGCAGGAGAAATTTAGTCAGGAAAAATATTTCCTGATAACAGGAAAACAATGGAAGCCCCGGAAGTGCTGTCTCTGTACAGGAGCTGGGTGTCTGGCACTGAGGTTGTGAAAACAAACAGATCAAACCACACACCACATCTCAAACCCTCTGCTCTGGCTGCTCCCAGGTCCCTCAGCCACTCTGCGTCTCTGACACTGTCCCAAACCTAAGGAAGCTGAGTGAATTACCACTTCATTTACTTCATGCTGGAGGAATTGAGGGGCTAAAAAGGGATGTGCTGGGGAAGAAGGGGAGTACAGAGGTGTGCTTTTCTTTGTGCCTACAGCCACAGGGAAGGATCACATCCTTTCTACTGTGCTGTGAGAAGGAAGCTTGGAGAAGAAAAATAAGCTAACTCTACAAACTTATCCCAGAATTATCGCTACACTCCTTTAGCAGCTGGAAGAAATTATCTAGATACTCCAAACACCAGGAAGAAAGCATATTTTACAATCTACTAAATTTAGAGAAACCTCAAACTACAGAGTGTTTAAAATGTTACAGAAGGAACTGTGACAATGGGAGCCCTCCACATCCCCAGCAAAGCAGTCCTAGTTCCCCTGCAATTCTTCATCATCCTTCCATCCTTTCCTTCCCCAAAACAGCTTTTTTTTACCTCATTTTTTTTAGAATAATGGTGCAATCTCAGGGCTGATGTTCTCTGCTCTAATAACATTTCTCCCTGCAGGGAATGTGAACTGGATGTGCTGTAAAATAACTGCCTCTGGAATGGAGAGTTGCTGATGACTTTGCCATGTGTGCTGAACCTGCATCCCCCTGTACACACAGCCCTGAAGGCAACAACAGCAGGACACAAGTGTTTGCCTCGGGAAAGAACTGGATTTTTCCTTCCCAAGTCTAAGTACCTCTAAGGGGAATTTAAACCAGTGACCAATTCATCTGTTTTGGGATTCATAAAAAGATTAATGCACTGTCACCCATCTGGATTCCCTTGCAGCTTTAAAGCAAACTAGAGGACAGGGCACAGAGTGCTGCTCCTGTCTTCTCCTTGGAATACCCACTCCTTCCTCAGGGAAAAACCCATACCATGACGTTTCCCAGGTTTTCCACCAGAGCCATCCCTGTATTACCAGATCAGGCCAGCTCAGTTCATTCCACATGGTACATCCCAGAAACAGAGCTGTGGCTGCTCTCACTGGCTCACCAGAACCATGTTCTAGAAGGTTTTTCTGTCTCTGCCTTCTCAGGGATGAGGATAACCCACACAGAAGTGTTGGCCAGGCTTCTTGCCTTGGTGCCTTCCCACCTGGTGCTCACGGGGCAGCTGTGCCAGCAGTGCCTGAGCTGTGCAGGGTCTGGCTCCGTGCTGATCCCACTGGGTGGATTTCTCCAGGTAGAGCCCTACACACAACCCCCACATGGTTGTGTAGGATCCTACCTCTCCTCAAAGGTGGGATCATTCCTGGGGCAGATACAGCCCAACAATAGCTCTGATTATCCATCTGTTATGAATCAGATGCAAGAAACCCAGTAAACAGAGCAAAGAGGAGAAAACCCAGTTTCTGTAGGAATCCAGCTTGGAGACAAAGGCAGGAGGAAGGTCCAGTGCCTTTGTGCTGGACCATGCCCTGGCCCCATTGGCAACTGCTTCCACAAATGAGGGGAAACTGGGTCACTTTGTCGTCAGGACAACAGCAGCACACACTGACCTAGATATGTCTGCAGGAACCTAATCTTGCTCCTGGCACAGACCACGGGGTTCAGACAGGACCAGGGGTTCCAGCTGGGGAAGCACAGCACATAAACAAGCTCCAAAATGTCCCTTTTCTGTCTGTCCCTCCTCTCTGTGTGTCACGGCCGGTGTCACAGCCATGGCACTTGGTCCAGATTCCAGCTGCTGGTGGCAGCTTCCCGTGATGGCAGCTCCATGACTGTCTGGAATACAGAAGTTTTTGAGATGCTGCACGTCCTTTCTGGGTGCTCTGCTGAGTCTTCTTCACTTTTTGAGGCTGGAAAGCTGCATCATGCCTGAGAAGAGCTGTGACAGCTTGGCAGTCCTGGAGCTATAGGCATACAGACATCTCCCAGCATGAGCATTCTCCTAAATCCCCAAAGCACTGAGAATCCCTCATTTTGTGAGCCCCTCTCCTATTTTGTAGCTGAGGTGAGGTGTGTGCCAGTGTACCTGGCAGATCCAAAGGGATTCCACAGGTTCTCACAGACAGATTGGGAACATGAAGGAGTGGCTCACTCAGCTGCTATCTCTGCTGGCAGCAGCCTTGTCCCTGGCTCTCAGGCTGCAGCTGTGCAGGTAGGGAGGAAGGAAGGCTGGGCAACTTCCCAACCAGGGCATCTCTTACAAATCCAGCTCACAGAACAGGCTCCTCATTCAGGAAAGGGGTTGGGTTGATCCCCAGCAACGTGTGGGGCTTGGATTTGCAGTCCTGACTGTGTTTCTGGTACTGCCACACTTCAAGCCTTTTCTTTTGCTTCAAGCCTTTCTGTTCCCCTTTTATTTTTGATCTGGAGTGGAAAGCACTTTATCCATCCAGGGGCCCAGCCTCATGTCAGTGTGTGCCTGAGGCCTGAAACACAATTTCATTTTTGAAATGTTTTAAATGTGAACTCCTAGAAGCTCCTTGCTACCCAGCTGTGGGCAGGAGCCAGGTGGCATGCACACATCTGGAGCACCATCTCTTGCCAAAGCAAGAGGTGAAGAGCCAGCACAAACTGGGCAGGATCTCATCAGGCATCTTTGAGAGCAAAGGAAGCCTGTGGCTGAACAGCTCCAGGTGCTGTCAACAGAGAAGGTTTTGCCTTCTGGCATTAGGCTGTTATCATTTGACAGAAACTGCTCCTTCCTGCTGCTTTAGAGCAAGAGATTTTGGGAAATCTGTTTCAGGCTTGGAGAGCTGTTTAATCTAACGTCCAAAGCTTTTGTCTGGAATAGCTTATGATGGGTAAAAAATTGAAATATGAATAATAAGCAATTTCACAAGTAAAGAAGCCAATCATGAGCCCCATCTGAGGGCAGAGTAGGAACTGTCTCTGATTTCCCTGTTTCACAGGTGAAGGGTGTGACACACTGGGCACATCTGCCCGAGTGGGATGCTGAAATATCTGAGCAAAGCCAGCCCCTTTTCACAGGGCTGATCTCTGGGACAGTCCTTGTCTTCCCACTGAACTCCAGGCAGGATGTCACCAACATCCTTCCTCCAGAGCCACAGAAACCAGCCAACCACATGGCAGGAATCAAGAGGCAGGAAAAGCAGGCCCACCCACACCATCAGAACCCAGATCCCTGATTTCCTTGGAGATTAGAGTGATCTGCAGCATGGCCAGCAGGGATTCAGTCCTTCAGGACTGCCCTGGGGCCCAAGAGCTCCCTTTGGAAGGTCACAGAAGGCAGATCTGCTTGGCAGGCAGCCCTGAGGAGCAGCAGGCAGGCAGTGGAGCCCATGGTTTCTTGGAACTCTGTCAGCAGCAACTTGAGCTGAGCTATTCTGAGGCACCACCATGCTGGGTGTCAGTGGTTAATTACTGCCCCGGGCTGCCAGGCAGGATCCTGCTCACAGGATTCCCAAGGAGAACACCCAAACCCTGACAAACTGACAGGCACAAGCTGTTTCCAGCACCCAGGGCTGCTTTGGGAGCATCCTTACAGCTGGATTCACCACCCAGGTGTTGGTGCTGAGGGCTGGGAACTGGGCTCTGTCAGGAAACAAAGCTCACATATGTTATTTGTCTGCAGCTGGTTCTGCTCATGTCACCAGGGTGAGCCACATGGCACAAACCAGGGAAGAGGATGAGACTTCTCAAATAAGTAATAGAAAACAGAAATTGGGCCAGCTCAGGAGAATCCAGGAGGAAAAAAGAAAAAAATGTGGTGCAGGAGGTTGGATCAATGCTGATTTTCTTTCACCTGACAACACACCAAGGGTATATCCGAGCCACTCCATTCCACAGGCTTCACTCTGTCCTTCCAGGCTCTTTCCTGCACAGCTCTGAGTGCTTCATAACCTAGGAGCTCTACGTGGCTCCCACCACCCTTCCAGCATCACTCCTGTAAAAATCTTTATTTATTATCTTTATTCTTAAGCACTGAATAACCACTGAAAACTAAAGCATCTCAACTTCACCCTGTATTTACCAGCACAACAGTCTAATGCCAACCATCCGTTTTCAGCCCACGTCTCTGCTGCAAGGCCTTTGCAGTGCCTGCTTCTCCAAAGATAATAAATACTTGTATGCTGGGTCACTGAATCAATCCATCAGTCTGGGATGTTGAAAGCAGTGAGTAACTGTGAAAGAAAAAGTCTGTATTAATTTAATCTTTCATGTTGTCAGAAGGGAAACGGGTCACAGGGCAGCAGTTTGTGCAAGTATCAGAACAGGGGACGAAGATCAAATCCAGAGGCAGTATGTGAGCATCCTGCCTGGAAGTTGAAAACAGCTGGAATATTCCAGCACAACAGAGAGAAAAATACTCTGGGCTCAAATACCAGCAGCAAGCTTAAAGGCAAAGCAAGAAAGGCTTCACAGGTTTCTATTATGCAAATCATCGGTAATGCTTTAAGGAAAAACAAGCAGCATGGCTTATTCATCCCCCCTCTACTCCTTACTCTTAATGTAACTGGGTTTTACTGAGTTCAAATTGCCTGCTGGCAGGAACCCCTGAGAGAAGTGGTATATTTAATTCCACATTTATCCTGCTACCCCAGAGCAATCCCTGAGCTCAGTGCACGCCAGTGAAGGGCTCCCCCAAACCCCCCAAGGCTCTTCCAACCCCGGCTCCTCCACACCCCCCGGGCTCCCCCAGCCCTCGTTCCTCAAGCTCCCCTCAGGACCCACCAGCTCTCCCGAGCTTCTCCAGCCCCGCCTGAACCCCTCCAACACCCCCGGCTCCCTCAGCCCCGCAGCACCAGACGCGGTTCACTCCAGCCCCGGAAGTTCCAGCTCTCAGCCCCCGGCTCCTCCAGACTCCCCGGGATCCCGCAGCGCCCCTGGGCTCCTCCAGCTCGGCCCCTCAGGCGCCGTTCCCGCTCAGCGGGGCTGCGACCCTGCCGCTCCCTCAAGCGCCGCTCCCGCCATGGCGCTCCAACGGCCGGAAGTGGCGCCGGGGGGCGTGGCCTGTCAGGATCGGGGTGTGGTTTGCTAGGATATGGGCGTGGCCACAGGGAGTGGGCGGTGTTGTAGGCGCGGCCTGTCGGGGGCGTGGCCAATCAGCGGGTGAAGCCNTCCCCTGCGAAGGGCCGCTCCTCGCCCCCCCGGGATGGCCCCGCCCGCCCCCGCCGTAACCTGCCGTGTCCCGGCCGCGGTGCCGAACTCGCCCCCCGGGGCTTGTCCCTCACCCGCCGGTGTCGGGGGGTGTCCCGGGGGTTTGTCCCCCTCGCGCCGGGGGCTTCCCCGCCCTCCTCCGCTGGTTCCGTGGGGTCCCCTGGGGCCGCGTCCTGTTCCCCCGGTACCGTGAGGGCTCCCCGGACCTGTTCCCCCCTCCCCTAGGCCGTGCCCCTCTCTCCCCGGCCCTGCTGTTCCCCTCTGGTACCGCGGTCATCCTCCCCAGGGACCTGTTCCCGGCCCCCGGTACCGTGCCCCCGTCCGTGCCTTGACACCCCTCAGCACGGGGAGCCCACCGGGGCCTGCCCTCCTCCGGCCCCCTCAGCCGGTACCGAGTGCCCTTCTCCAGTGCTGCGGGGCTCGCCCGGGGCCGGGTCCCACCCCCTACAGTGTCTTGAGGTGTCCCCGCCCCAGTTCTGGGGCCGTGGGGGGCTCCAGGGCCTGTTCCCCCTGCCTGGGCTTCACCGTGTTCTCCCCCACAGGTGGAGGATGCGCTTTCCTACCTGGACCAGGTCAAGATCCGCTTTGGCAGCGACCCTGCCACCTACAACGGCTTCCTGGAGATCATGAAGGAGTTCAAGAGCCAGAGGTAAAGCCCAGGTCCTGCATCCCAGGGTGCTCTGGGGAGCTCCTCAGCCTTTCACAGAATCCCAGAACATCCTGAGCTGGGAGGGACCCTCAGGGATCATCAGTGCTGCCCCTGGCCCTGCCCAGACCCCCCAACAATCCCACCCTGAGCATTCCCTGGTGAGCCTGGGCAGTGCCCAGCACCCTCGGGGGGAAGAACCTTTCCCTGAGCTCCATGCCAAGCCCTGGCACAGCTCCAGCTACTCCCACCCTCTCAGGTCTCAGCCTTGGTGGGGTCTCTCTGCTTCTGCAGAGCCCCCCAGACTTCACCCCATCATTCCCCATCTGCACACTCACTGCCCTGTCCCCCAGTGGTGCAGTCATGTGAAGCTGGAGTGCTTCTGCCTGTCCCATAATTTTCCAGAGGTGAAATTCACAGGAGAAGGCAAATCTGCTTTTACTTTCCACTCTGGAACACAGATCTTGGAAATAAGTGAAGCAGCCTGAGCAGAACCTGTGACCTGCCTGCCCTGGAGGTGGTGCCAACCTGCATACTCATCTCTCCTCTCCATGGATAACATTCCCAGGGCGAGGCTGCACTGGTCATTCCTTCTAATTGGGCTATTTTTTTATTTTTTTTTTTTTAAGGATTGCACCCCTAAGTTACCAGATAATTCACGTTTCTCTGATGTTTTCTGGCCTTAACTTCTGTTTCTGATTTGGATAAAAGTAACAAACCCTCTCAATTTTAGCATCGACACACCTGGAGTCATCCGACGTGTTTCTCAGCTTTTCCATGAGCATCCTGACCTGATTGTAGGATTCAATGCATTTCTTCCTCTGGGCTACAGGATAGAAATTCCAAAGAATGGGAAGTTAAGTATACAGTCACCTTTGAATAGTCAGGTAGGTCACAGAATTCTTATTCTCTAAATAAACTGTTCCATGTGTCCCTGGACACGTCTGCACTGTTTAGGCTGTGGAGATTCATGTGTAGGGCACGTTGCTGATGTTTTTAGATGGTTTTTGAAGCCTGTGATAATGGGTGTAATATAAATTTAAATGTTTATTCAAAGAATCATTGAGTGCATTGGATTGGAAGGGACCATAAAGATCACCTAGTTCCAACCCCTGATTTATTCTCAAACTAGTTTGACTTACACAGGAATGATGATTCTGCATGGAAACACCACTACAACACCAAATATTTCAGTCATGTTTGGAAACTGAAATTGTAATTGGCCTGACATTGTTAAAGGAGTTCCCAATATGGGTTCTGGGCAGTGGCAAATTTCAAGGAGTGATCCTGGAAGAATTCCAGTCTTCCACTGAGAAACCAGGAAACTTGTTTAGGCAACAGGCAAAAAAACTGTGAGATCATTGAATTGTTTACGTTGGGAAAGGTCTTTAAGATCATGGGATCCCCATCAGGTACTGTTGGTGTGAAACACAGTTGCTGGGGTACAGATGGATGCTGCCCCTGCTTGTTTTTTGTTGTTATTGTGTGGTTTGTGGAGCTGAAATAGAGCCATGAACTGAATTCTGCTGATAAACTTGTGGTTTAACTCCAGTTAGCAGCAGGAACTACCTTTTAGATCTCAGCTCCCTCAGAACTCTCTGTTGCTTAGGAATTAACACCTGTCAGGGCCTTTTGTTTAAAATGCCCCTTAAAACTGGCAGTTCCTCTGCAATAACCAGTGCTAGCAGAACCTGCAGTGGGAGGTGTTTGGTGCAGCCTCTCTGGTGAGGCCAGTAATGCTGTGACAGCCACAAGATGGTTCCAACACCAGGGAGAACTTTGGGGTTTATTTTAACTGATGGAGTGAATGAGCCAGGTAGGGAAATTGATTGGTGACTGAAATACTTTTTCTTCCTTCTTCACATGACAGTATTTTTTAGCTGGAGACCTTGCCAGCACTGCTGCTGGGTTGTTGTTGAGCTGGTCCCTGATCCTTTTCCAACTCATCTCGTGTGTCCTGTGCCCCCAGGTGCCCCCAGAGCCCGTTCCCAGTGCTCTCCCTGGCAGTGGGCTGGTCTTGCACTACTCCCAGGAGAACTCCCACAACCACAGCGACTGCTCCGAGGAGTTTCGGCAGCAGCTTCCCTACAAAGAAGATAAATCCCAAATTCCCTTGGAATCTGATTCTGTGGAGTTCAACAATGCCATCAGTTATGTGAATAAGATCAAAACACGTTTCCTTGACCATCCAGAGATTTACAGATCCTTTCTAGAAATCCTTCACACTTACCAGGTAAAAAGTGTTCTGTGGAAGATCCGGTGGGTTGGCACTGGAGCTGTTGGAGTTGTGGTTGTCAAATGGAATCTCTGCCTGTCAAACAGACTTAGAGTTCCCAATGACTTGTCTTTATCCAACAGCTGCCTCACAGATATGCACAGGAAATGACGAAAAGTGTGAAAATTGTGGAACTTTGCAGGGTGTAAAGAGGTTGTAGCCAGACCTGTCTTTACTCACCTTCAGTTGCTTTTGTGATCCTGTGTGTGTGAAAGGAAGCCCTGGGGCTGACTCAGAGTCCTTTCAAGTTCTGTGGCATTCATGTTTTTGGCTCAGAGTGAGTTTTCTGGCAGAATGATGTATTTTTTGGATTTTTTGAACATCTGTGTGTATCTTTTCAGAAAGAGCAGCTGAACACCAAGGGCCGACCCTTCCGGGGCATGTCAGAGGAGGAAGTGTTCACTGAAGTGGCCAATCTGTTCCGGGGACAGGAGGATCTGCTCTCAGAGTTTGGACAGTTCCTCCCAGAGGCAAAAAGGTCTTTGGTATGTGCTAAGAGCAGGGCAGGATATTGAATGCTCTGTCTGCATGTAGAATATGGAAAATCATACAGCCAGTAATGAACATTGCTCCTCTTCATTGTTTGGATTTTCACAGAGCAGGTGGCTTAACCACATGCTCTATGTCCTGTTAGGTTTCTTTATTTGAGAGGAGACTGTTGAAATCATTGTTTATTTACTTCAGTTCACAGGAAATGGACCATGTGAAGTGAACAGTGTCCAGAAAACTGAGCATGAGAAGAATCTGGAGCACAGCAAGAAGAGATCCAGGCCGCTGCTGCTGCGCCCTGTTTCTGGCCCAGCAAAGGTATATTTCAGCAAGTAAAAACTTAGAATAACCTCATATTACTTGTGCTTAGTAATTGCAGAGATAAAGATGTAATGAGTAGTGTCTTTGATGAATGTAGGTGTAGAAAAAACAAAATGTTGAGTTATTTAAATTGCTGTAGGAAAAGCATGCTTAAATGTGTGGTAACATGTTTGATACTAAATATCACAACCTTCTGTACTAAGTATTGGCCCTGGAAGGGGACAATTTATTGCTTCTGCACAGAATCTCAAGTGGTTCTTTTTTTGTTGTTGTTGTTTCTTCTTAGCTGGGAGACGTTTGACAGAGATTGCTGTGAGGATGTGATGCAGCAATGCCAGATCACTGCTGGGGAAATACAGGGTCTCAGCCTTTGCAGGGAGCTGTTCTGTGTCAACAGAGTGGAATTTGATGGCATTTGAGTCACAACGTTTTAAATATAACTGCTTGTTCTTTTAACAGAAGAAAATGAAGCTGCGAGGTACCAAAGATCTGTCAGTGGCGACAGTGGGGAAATATGGGACGCTGCAAGAGTTTTCCTTCTTTGACAAGGTCAGTATTTGTCCTTTTCTCAGATTCTCTGGACATATCTTCAACCTTTTACGTGGTTGCTAATTGATTAGTTTTCTGTACAATTTGTGTGTCAGCGCTTAAGACATTCCCTGACTTTTCAAGTGGTAAAGATCAACAAAAATTAAAATAGGTGGGTTTGGAAGATGAATAGACTGATAATGAATAATTTTCTAAATACAAGTGGCATTCAGGTGCTGTGATCATCTCTCCAAACTGCTGCAGGTGCGCAGGGTGCTCAAGAGTCAGGAGGTCTATGAAAATTTTCTCCGTTGCATTGCCCTCTTCAACCAGGAGTTGGTCTCTGGCTCTGAGTTGCTCCAGCTTGTTACACCCTTTTTAGGGTAAGTTACTAACTTACCTCTCTGCCCTGTGGTACTTCGTAGGTCCTAACTCTGTTATATTTTTGGCACATTGTCACCTTTGTTACAGAAGTTTTGGATTTAACTTAGAAGTATCTCCTGGGTAGACGGCAAGAAACTGAAGGTTAATCCAAAATGAGGAGCAATAAAATCTGAACCTTTAAATTTATCTATACAGCTCTTAATGAGTATTATGAGGAAGATATTTTGCTCTGTCTGTTCACACTCCCTGTTTAATATCTCAAAATATAATAAAGGTACAAACATGAAATCTGAGAACAGGGTTGTGAGAAGGATAAATAGCTCCAGCTCTGCTGTGGGCCTCCTGAGCTGTTTGGCTTACAGCAGAAGAGGGAGAGTCAAATGGCAAGGATCAGTTTCTCCTCAGGCACTTAAGGGGAGTGTTTGTGTGGTGAAGGGAAATAATTTTCCTACCTTTAGTAAAAAAAACCAAACAAACCCTGAAGCAATTCAGAGAGAATGATAACAGAGGGGAGGTGTAGGTGAAGGATTTCTCCCTGCAGTGCTGAATTTGTTTAGATATTTCTGCCTCCCTTTTATGACATGCATTAACCACCCTGAAACTGTCACAGTGAAATAACAAAATACTTGTGTTTTTGAAGGAAATTCCCAGAACTCTTTGCACAGTTCAAGTCCTTCCTTGGGGTGAAAGAGCTTTCCTTTGCTTCTCCACTGAGTGACCGCTCCGGGGATGGAATGAGCCGGGAAATCGATTACGCCTCCTGCAAACGCATCGGATCCAGTTACAGGGCTCTCCCAAAAACCTACCAGCAGCCAAAGTGCAGTGGGAGAACAGCCATTTGCAAGGAGGTACTCTGGGATCAGGCTGTTCAATCCCTGAACACACATAAAAATTGGAGTGGGGTGGTCCGTGCCACAGCTGCTGCATGTGGAGTCCACTTTTCAGTGCTAATTCAATTTATTCAGCCAATTTATTGAAATAATACTCACATTTCACTAATTTTATCTAAACCCGTCTCAAATCACATCTCTAATACCTTTTGAGTCTGTGTGCAGACACAAATGTGTTCCTATAGACAGAAAAGAATATTAAATATCCTGGAATTAATTTTCTAACAGTGGGCCAGTATGGCCTTTGAGAACAATTTTTCTCTGAAAGAGCTGTGTGAGGCAGTGCCTGAGGCACTATTCCCACTGTTGTGGAGACCTCTGTCTCCTTTATTTACAGCTGCTGATCACTGCAGAGTTATCTCTGTGAGGTGATAGTGGAGGTGCTTTTGAGTGTTCTGAGCAGGGCCCTGGCAGTTCCACACACCTCAAATCTGGGGAATTGTCTGGGAATTAGGTCTGGAATGTCCTACAGAACCTCAGGGAAGAGCTATGCAAAAAGACAAGAGAGAGAACCCCATGAGAACAGCTCTGGGCTCACAAGGCCCTGCTCAATATCATGTCTTTGCTCTGTTGCAGGTGTTAAATGACACCTGGGTTTCATTTCCATCCTGGTCTGAAGACTCCACTTTTGTCAGCTCCAAGAAGACTCCATATGAGGAGCAGCTGCACCGCTGTGAGGACGAGCGCTTTGAGGTACCTGTGCTGCTGAGCTCCCTTCCCTCTTCCTCAGAAAGCAAAACCTCTGGGTTATGCTGAATTAATTAGTGGCCAGTTCCTGAAAGTTCTGTTGGTGTTTGTTGTTTGGGATGGAGTTCGGTGTGTTGTGCTTGGAGTCTAATAGTTCTTCCTAGGCATGAGTCCAGTTCTGAATTGCATTTGACCTTTGGGAGAACTGACAGAGGTCGATTTTCCAGTAAAAACCTTCCTGCTGCTTCCTGGCTCCACCCTATGGGGCTGGAACACCTTCCACAAACCTGGGCTGCTGCTGCTGCTCTCTGTGTTCCTGCTCTGCCTGTTCTGACACTGTTTTCTGGGAACTCTCATCAGCTGGATGTTGTCCTGGAGACCAATTTAGCCACAATCCGTGTGCTGGAGAGCGTGCAGAAAAAGCTGTCCCGCCTGAGCCAGGAGGACCAGGAGAAGTTTCGCCTGGATGATTGTTTGGGAGGAACCTCAGAGGTGATCCAGCGCCGCGCCATCTATCGCATCTATGGTGACAAAGCACCAGAGATCATCGAGAGTCTGAAGAAAAACCCAGTCACTGCTGTCCCTGTGGTTCTTAAGAGGTAATTCCCATTGTGCTATGCTCTTTAAGAAGCTGGAAAAGGGTTTTTAAAGTATTTTTAAACAACAAAATGAGAGGACATCGCCTCAGGCTGTGCTGCTGGGAATTCTGGTTGGACATCAGGGGGAATTTCTTCACAGAAGGGTTTGTTCAGCATTGGAAGAGGGTGTCCAGGGAGGTGGTGGAGTCCCCATCCCTGGAAGTGTTCAAAAACCAACTGGACATGGCACTTGGTGCTCTGGTCTGATTGACAAGGCAGTGATTAGTCAAAGGTTGGACTTGATGATCTCAGAGGTCTTTTCCAACCTAAACGATTTTGTGATTCTGTTGGTGTTGTTTCAACTCATAATTTGAGAAAGCACTGGTGGTCCTTTCTCAAATTTATTTATTGCTTCCAGGAATCAATTCCAGTTTTCCACTGAAAACTTGTTGCTGCACCACAGTTGGCTTCAGTAAAATCTTTTGGGTGTATTTCTGTGCCTGCCTCTCTGAACTGATGCAGACTGTTCATTTATGCAGATTGAAAGCAAAAGAGGAAGAATGGAGGGAGGCCCAGCAGGGCTTCAACAAGATTTGGAGGGAGCAGTATGAGAAGGCCTATTTGAAATCCCTGGACCACCAGGCTGTCAACTTCAAGCAGAATGACACCAAAGCTCTGCGTTCCAAGAGCTTGCTGAATGAAATTGAGAGTGTCTATGATGAGGTGGGTGTGACAGGGAATGACCCCTCCTCCACTCCCTCCCTTGGTGGTGTGACCCAGATGTGTCCATAGCACCTGGGACCGTGTGGAAGTGGTTGGAAATTGGGTCAAAACCAGCTATCCCAGGCACAGTGTTAGTACTAGCTTATTCCTCCTGGCAGGAATGGCTCTTGAGCATGGATTGGAAGGATCTTTATCTGTGTCTGTTGTTTCTCCATTACAGCATCAGGAGCAGCATTCAGAGGGGAGGAGTTCATCCACAAACGAGCCTCATCTTATCTTCATCTATGAAGACAAGCAGATTTTGGAAGATGCAGCATCTCTTATCAGCTATTACGTGAAAAGGCAGCCCACCATCCAAAAGGAGGATCAGGCAACCATCAGGCAGATTGTGCATCACTTCATACCTGAGCTGTTCTTCTCTCAGCCACCTGAACACAACATTTCTGAGGAATCAACAGATGAGGACAGAGAAAACCACCAGGGGCAGAACCTGGATACTCCTGAGCTGCGGAAAAAACACGTGCCTGGGCCTCCGAGCAGTCCTTTGGAGACCAAAGCAACCTTCTGTGATGTTACAGCTGCTGAGCCCCACAACACTCTGGATGATGTTTACAGCCTCTTCTTTGTCAATAATAATTGGTATTTCTTCCTGCGCCTTCACCAGACTCTGTGCTCCAGGCTCCTAAAGATTTATCGCCAGGCCCAGAAGCAGCTTCTGGAATATCGGACTGAGAAAGAGCGAGAGAAGCTCCTCTGTGAAGGGAGGAAAGAAAAAACCAATGATCCAGCCATGGAGCTAAGACTGAAACAACCAAGTAAGAATAATGCAGGGCTTGGTTCACTCTTAATGCCCTGGGTGCCAGTGCTCCATTGTGCGTTTCTGAGTCACTGTGGCCAGCAGACAGTTCTATGAAAGGTGTGGAGGTGCAGTCCTCTGCTGTATTGGTGAGTTGTGGGGACAGCTCCTTCAGCAGGGCAGTCAGTGTGTCACAGGCTGCTTCACAGAGACTTCCTGCCAGCCCCCTGTGCTCAGGTGTTCTCAGGTGCCTCACTGTAGGAATCTGTTACTTTGATTTACAATGTAAACAGCCCCACAAAGAAATAGTTATTGCCCAGGGCAGTCCTGGAGGTGCATGAGGGAAACTGTCCCAGCCTGTCAGGGCACCTGGCAGGGAGCTGCCTGTCTGTAATGTCACTCTCTACACTCGGTGTTGTGGTTCTTGAGCTGTGCTGCCTCTTGCACTGCTTGACTTCACCCTGCCTATTGTGTGTGTGAAATAAATTCCCTTTCCCCTGGCCAGGTGAGGTGGAGCTGGAGGAGTACTACCCAGCCTTCCTGGACATGGTGAGGAGCCTGCTGGACGGGAACATCGACCCCACACAGTACGAGGACACCCTGAGGGAGATGTTCACCATCCACGCCTACATCGGCTTCACCATGGACAAGCTGGTGCAGAACATCGTGCGCCAGGTGAGGGCTGGGCTGGGCTGGGGCTGCACATCACCCCTCACACACAGCCAGGCTTCTCCCACTGCCTGCAGAGCAACAGGGCACTGAGCTCGGAGCAACTCCAGAAAAAAGTGATATCTGACAGGGAAACACCCCAGCAGAAATTTAGTGAGAGAATTCAGCTTCTGTACAGGAACCACCTTAGGGGATTTATTCTTTTTGGCCTTTCCCAACATTTTATGAGTTTCAGTCTTTTCAAAATTCTGCCATGCTCAAAATATACCTAAGGCAACACAAAAAATGTCAGGTCCTTCTTACTCAAATCTGTCTTCCAGCTGTGGTTTTCTAGTTAGGGCACATCAGCCCCTCACTCTCCTCTGTTCCTTTTATTGCAAAGCCAAGAGAGTGAAATGTGGGAAGTCTCTGGAGTTTGCTGCTTCGACTGAGTGTGATGCCCTGCTGAGTTTTACACTCCTTTCGTGACACACTGAAGTTAACTCTTGGCCCAGGCTTGCTGACTGAATTCCCCCTTTTTTAATGGAAGCTTCACCATCTAGTGAGCGATGACATCTGCTTGAAGGTGGTTGAGCTGTACCTGAACGAGAGGAAGCGAGGAGCTGCTGGGGGGAATTTGTCATCCCGCTGTGTCCGGGCAGCAAAGGAGACCAGCTACCAGTGGAAGGCTGAACGGTGCATGGCAGATGAGAACTGCTTCAAGGTAAGACCTTGCTGCCAGGGAACTTCACAAAACCACTGATAAACTTCAGAAGATCTCCCAGGTGGCGCTTCACCTAGGAGAAGTGGGTTTGGAAGCTCCAAGGTGAGAGAGTGAGCAATATGGAGAGAAGGTACCAAAATCAAAGCACAGACAGTGAGGGGACATTGTGCCTCACTGGGAAGCCCTGCTGCTTCTCTTCTAGCTTCTATTTGTTGTCCAAATGACTTGTGAATATGCAGCTTTTTATTGTGAACCCTTGTGGCAAATATTTTCTGTGACTTTATTACAGGTCATGTTTCTCCAGAGGAAAGGACAGGTGATCATGACCATTGAGCTGCTGGATACAGAAGAAACCCAGACAGAGGATCCTGTGGAGGTCCAGGTAATACCACAGAGATCTATGTACCACAAAGCAGATTATAAGAATGCTTTCCCTGTTTTCTTGTTCCAAACTGTGGGGCTTTGCCAGAAGGTCAGGTTTTCCTGGGAGCTGGGCAGATGACATATGGGGCTGTGACCATGGACAGAAATGGTGCATTAGCAAAAGAGTTTCAACATAAATCAGCCTCAGAATAAGCAGCTTGGAAATAAACAGGTTCTTTGCAGTGATGTTTGTCCTGATGAAGTGAAATCTCACTGGAAATGGTCTCTCTTGTGTAGCACCTGGCAAACTACATGGAGCAGTACGTAGGGGTGGAAGGAGCTCCCAACAACCAGAACGATGGCTTCCTCCTGAAACCAGTCTTTCTGCAAAGGTGAGCTGCTCCCTGCCCCGAGCCACACTTGCAGCAGCTGCTGCTGCCTCCTCCCTGCCCGTGTGCCAGTGGCTTTGGGTGATGTGCCAGCCCTGGGGAAATGCACTCACCTTTGAGGGGTGCTCCAGGCCAGTGAGCTGCATGGGAGTGCTGAAAGAGAAATTTATGACCACTGCACTGAGGTTTGTTCATGGAACTGTGTTTGGAATGGAGCAGGATGGATTCTGGGTGGGATTCTGGGCCTACTTTGTTGCCATTTCCCTAAATATTTGTCAGAGGATACGAAGGAAGATCCCAGAGAGAGCCTGAAAAACGAAACGTGCAAATACAAGTTCCATACTTATGCTGTGAGCCCTGTGAGCTGAGGGGAGCAGTTCACCAGGTGTGACACATGCTTTGTCGTCCTTGTCTTGCTGCAGGAACCTGAAGAAGTTTCGCAAGTGGCAGTGCAAGCAGGTGAGGGCGCTGCGCAGCGAGGTCAAGAGCTCCTGGAAGCGGCTGATCGGGGTGGAGAGCGCCTGCAACGTCGACTGTCGCTTCAAGCTCAACACACACAAGATGATGTTCATCATGAACTCTGAGGATTACATGTACAGGAGGGGAGCTCTCTGCAGAGCCAAGCAGGTACATCTCTCTTTTGCTCCCTCTGCAGCCCGGGCAGGAGCAGAGGTTGGGGGTGGGAGCCAAAACACGAGGACCAATAATTCTTGTGGCTGAATTCCTGGAAGCTACACCCAAAAATTACTGTTCTGTGTTGGGTAACATGGAGGAGAGCTGGTAAATGCTCTGTACTTTGGATTAGTTTAGCAGCCTTTTCTTTACATGCAAATTTTAAGTGGGAGTGGCAAACATTAGGAAATAGGGATGGTTAAACGCAGGTCTGCGGTTTCCTGTTTCCGTTTGTGCTGCTCCCAAAGCATTGCACACCTCAGGTAGAGCTGAGAGCTTTGGCTTTTCCCCCAGGAACCTCTAAGTGATCTTTACTGCCCTGCTCCCAGGTCCAGCCCGTGGTGCTGCTGAAGCACCACCAGCAGTTTGAGGAGTGGCACAACCGGTGGCTGGAGGAGAACGTGTCCATGGAGGCCGTGGATGTGGTTCAAGACTGGCTGATGGGGGATGAGGATGAGGAGATGGTGCCCTGCAAAACCACCTGTGAGACAGTGAACGTCCATGGGGTGCCAGTGAACAGATACAGAGTCCAGTACAGCCGCCGTCCTGCTTCACCCTGAGCATCCAGACAAGGCAGAGCTTTGCTGGTGAAGCACATTTACTATGAGAATAGTGGTGGGAATGCAATGTATGTATTAATGATATTTATCCAAACAGCATTTTACTTTGGATTATCATGTATTTTCCATATGGCATAGACTTGTCTCCTTGCAGTGTAATCCTCCAGCCATCATGAAATGACTTTTAAAAGCTTTTGTGGGAAGGCGGCTCTTGGCATTGCCACACACTTTTCAGTGGTTTCCTGGCTTTAGGCCACTGCTGACCAGCTCAGTGAGGGGGTGAACTACCACTAGTGGCTTTGTTGGAGAGGTGAAGCTGGGCTGGTGTTTGAGCAGATGCTGGCAACTACTTCCACTTCCAAGGGTTTAATATGCCCAATATTTTCCTGACTTTGTGCTGTCTTGGAGCCTGCAGAACTCTTCACTGTACCCTGGGAGTGCCAGAGGGGCTTTGTATCCCTGTAAACCAACAAGGCAACAGATGACTCTTGTTCCTGGTGCTCTGGTGAGAAAAATGCCAAAACTGACACGGGAATGGCCAGCACTTAGGGCTCTGATGCTGCCTCATCAACCAAGTGTTCTGGAGCATGAACTGAGGGGAAGAATCCTGAGCTGTGGCTGAGATCCTGCTTTGGGAGCTGAGGACCTGCTGCAGACTCTGCCTTCCAGAATGTCCATGGGGAGGAATATCCATGGGGAGGAATGTCCATGGGGAGGAATGTCCATTGCGAGGTGTGGCCTGGTTTTTGGGTTTGTGTTTTGCGTGCTGGTGGGCAGCTCCGGAGCTGGGCGTTTCCCTGTGCATGCCCGGCCCCCGGCGCTCCGCGGGGCTGCACCACATCGGTGACATCGGCAGATGGAGCTCCCGGAGCACAGCTGGAGCTCCTGGAGCACAGCTGGCAGCTGAGCTCCGGCCCACGGACTCTCCTGTTTCTGCGGGGTCAGCACAGGCGCTGGGTTTGCAGGGACACACGGAAATCTGCGAGGAGCAGAGTGAGATCCAGCCACAACCATCCGAGATGAGCTTTTCCACTGAAGCATCTGTACTGCTATGGAAGCTGTTTTTGCCATGAAACCTAACACAGCCTGCCCTGATCTGTGCAGAACACTACATCTGACTTAATCTAGTGAGAAATCAAGGAAATTACTCGTGTCTGTCCTGCAGCCCCACTGTGACTTCACTCCTGTTTTTCAGGGGCCAAGGGCAAGCACGCTGTCCGTGGAGTGTATTACAAACATAACATTTTGAAGCATACCCAGCCTCCTTTCAGCTTTGCTTCCAACTTTTCCCTGGCTTTTGGGGCAATAATCCCCCCGCCCCAAAACTTTCTGTGGCTTTGATTTTTAGGTTATGATTTCTGCCAGACCTAAGGAGCAGCCTGTAGGATTTGTCCTGGGTTATTTCCACTGTATGACATTTGGTTTCGCAATTGTCTCACTTGACAGTAGAAAAATTGGCCTTTGGGGTACATTTAATAGAAAACTGTCCCGAGTCTTTGTCTTTTTTGCAAAATAATCTGTGGGAGGGAAGGAGGGAGGCCACTCTCTGGCATTCGTGGCCGCTTGCACAACCACTGCCAGCAGAGACTTTTCATCAGGAACCTGTGTTCTCCTCGGCTGGGTCTCTGCTAAACTTTGGTTCCTGAAGTGATCTGAAGGTTCTTCCCCTTCCCTCACTGCAGTGATAAGAGACCACGTGGCTCTGCAAGGGCTGGGGGGAGCAGGGGGACAAGCCCAGTGCAAAGCACAGTGTCTCCCTTTCCCTTCCAGCCAGCTCACCAAAACACACCTCAGTCCTGCTCACCTCTCTGCTGTCTCCCAGTGGAGATGACAATTGTGCCAAACTTTACGGTTTTGTGATACAGAAAACTGTTTACTAGAAAATAGGTGGCAACTTGTGGCTTAAAATGTGTTTGATTCCAGGTGTACCAAGGTGGGCAACACCCCTGGGCACCGTCCTCTTCCATCAACCCATTCTAAGTGTACTTCAGGTATTTTTAAGCATCCTTATTTTGTAAACCTTAATTTATAATCTGAACTGATTAAGCAAGACTTTTGCCCTTTACAGTGCTATTGTCTCGAAGCTGAGAGTAGCAAGGGATGTGAAGGGAATATCAGGCAGGGCTGAGAGGGGCTTGTTCATGTCTGAGGGTTTCAGCTGTGTATCTGCACGACCTTGAGTCAAGAGTTTGTTCTTCCATTTGTTTGAAGGATCTTTGCTTTTGGGCTTGTAATTGCTTTGCCAGCTCCTTGAATGTAGTTTTTTTTATATTTATTTGCACATTCAAGTAAAATAAAATATTGATTTTAAAAGTCTGCAGCTCTCACTGTTTTATGTTTCTTTTCAACTAATTTAAACTTTGTGACAACCCCCAGATTGGTTATCTTTTACCTGAAACTGGGTTTTAAATGGTAGAAAAATGCAATGGAAAGGTTGAAGTTCCTGGACAGGCTCCAGGATGTGCTGATGCAGGAGTGTGTCAGCAAGTGCTGTGTGAGGGTGTGAGCAGCAGCCTGACTGAAAAGGGAAATCCATTTCCTGCAAGCAGAGATCCCACACAGGAGCTGGGGCTGTGCTCACGTGGGAGCTGCCGAAACCTCTCCTGGAGCTGAGGCCGTGGCTGGAGCAGGAAGTCCAGGGGGTGGCACAGTTGCTCCACCAGAGAGGTCTCAAAAGCAAACCTGGGAAGGGCTGGAGCTGTGTCAGGGCTTGGCATGGAGCTCAGGGAAAGGTTCTTCCCCCCGAGGGTGCTGGGCACTGCCCAGGCTCCCCAGGGAATGGTCCCGGCCCCAAGGCTGCCAGAGCTCCAGGAGCGTTTGGACACCGCTCTCAGGGATGCTCAGGGTGGGATTGTTGGGGGGTCTGTGCAGGGACAGGGGCTGGATTTGATCCTTGTGGGTCCCTTGCAGCCCAGGAATTGTGTCCTGCCGGGCAGTGACTTCTTGCAGCCTTGTTCCTTCCTAGCAGCACCTTTGCCAGAGGTGAGTGAGGCACAGCCCAGGCCTGGCCCCAGGAATCCCACACTGGACACAAGCAGGGCTCAGGAGAAGGGGCTGATTCCAGCTCCCAACCCCACAAGCACATCTGCTACAGGTTAAGACAACACAACTGCAACCATGCAAGTAACCCTCCACCCGCCTTCCCCTCAGCCTCCCCAAATTCCTGGGTAATAACATGTTTAACTGTGTTCCCTGTGAGCTCTGCACGACAAATGAATGAGTAGATTTTGCAAATTAAGCCGTAGTGATGTGACCCAGAGCTGATAGGAGTTTCCTTTACATCATCCCCAACACTTCCGTTGCCATAACAAAAGGCAGCTCTGGTCTCTGTGCAGCCCCCTGCTCCCTCACAGGCACACAAACTGTTCTTCTCCCAATAACAATCCTCTGGTGCATGGAATTGATTGATTGCATGGAATGATTTGATTAAAATGTTGGTGGTGAGGTCTCAGAGGACACAGCCCACTTTGCACAAGTCTTCTCTTGGCCCTCTCACAAAGGGGATGTTCCCTGCCCTTGAGGGGAGGGGCAGCCAGATGTGACATGAGAGCACTTGGAGATCTCAGCCAGTGGACAGCTCTGGCAACAGCAAACAGCTAAAAAACATCCTTCAGGTTTGCAGGATGGAATAGGTATAGATGGTTTGCACAATTAAACTCAGAGTTGCTAAAGGGAGTACCTGAGTTCAGCATTTAACATTCCAGGACTTTTTGAACATGATTTCACATCACAGGGATGCACTGGGAGGGTCAGGGCTGTGAACCAGTGGGAGAATCTAGAACTGTGTGTGCAAACATAAATTGAGGTTTTCTGCATGTTTTAGCCATTGCTCTGGATTAGAACTAACTAACTGAATTTAAAGACTAAATTAAAGTCTAGCAGCTCCTAGCCTGTGTTAAAGAATGGATCTGAAAAGTCCTGAGCCAGCACTTGAATGATGAGGATAAGGATGATGAGGATGATGATGAGGATGATGGCTGTGTCAGACCAGGTAGCCCCCACCCCAGCATCACTATCTTGCTGAGAAAGGCCCCCTCAAATCTATTCCAGAATACTGAGTTGTAGGGGTGTTAATAAGCTTCAAATATTCTGGAAAATGTCTTCATGTGGACTTTTATGGCGTGAAGTGAAAACTGCCAGTGACCAGAAGAGCAGTTCTGAAAAACCTCCCTTGGGAAAACCTCCCTCTGAAAAACCTCAGGAGTGTTGCAGCAGCATGAGCTGAGGAGAATGGATGGGATCATCCAGAGAAGGGATTGAGGGGATCCCAGAGGAGCAGGAGAGCTGTGGGACAAGCAGGAGGGAGAGGAGGGGATTCCCTGGAGCCATGGAGAATCTCAGACTGGCCCAGGGAGAAGGAGAGGACGTGGCAGTGTCTGAAGTTTGAAGACAGCTCCGAGCTGCTGCTCAGGAACCCTCTGGAATGGAGCAGCAGCAGTGGATCCCACACTTGACCCACCACAGTTTGCTCTTCCAAGCCTCCAAGATGTATGGGACAGGCCAGGTGGTGTCTGTACCCTCCCTCTGAGCTCTGAAATCCCCAGCCTGATCTTTTTGGGGTCAGAGCCACGGAGTAAAAGAGCCCCTGCTCCCAGGAGAGAATCTATTGCACAATGAATTACTTTAAAACCAAATTGTTACCCCACAGGGCAAGGATCACACGACTTAAAGAGATGTTAACAAGCCGTGACAAACCTTTGGCATTAGAGTTTTCAGGCAAGCTGTTCTGCATCTAAGGCAGTCACTAAAGATCACACAGCATCTGAAAAATGAAGGATACAGCAATGAGTAACCCCTCTCTGCCCCACTCCAGAGACCTGCCCATAGGAAGCAGGACTGTGATTTGCACACTATCTGAACCTGATTATGGCTAATTTTTTGCATACAGAGCATGGAAAGGATCCTGGCTGAGGCATGGAAAATATGTGGCCACATGAGTCATTCTGTAATGGTTCATAAATCCTGAGAGAATCACAAAAGCAAAACATCTAACATTGCATCTTCCCCTCCCTGCCAGTGCAACTCCACCTCTTGACACGCTCGGCACAAAGATGTGGGAATATGGTGAAAGCAAAGGAAATAGGATCATTTTCTCCTTGGAATAGAAGAATCTCATCAAACAGCAGCCAGGCTCAGATTTGCAACCTTCACAGAAGAGGCCATTCATGAGGCGAGGAGAAAGAAACGAGCTGCTCCTCAGGTTGCCAAACCAAATTTACAGTTCCTACTGCCTGGGCTCCAGCTCCTGTCCTTCCTCCCCTGCAGAGCCAGGCAAGGAGTGCAGAGAACAACCCAAAACCCCAAAACCCTGCACCCTCTCCAGCCATGACCTCCTGTGTACATGATGGCCAGGGCCACACTGGGGCTCTGACACAGGAGATGGGAGAGGATTTGGGAGCCTCCCAGAGCTGCTGTGCAGAGCAGAGCACAGAAGGGACCTGCCCTGGGGGTCAGAGCTGGGGGGAGCAGGCAGCACAAGGCTCAGTTAAGCTCTGCCAGTCCCTGTTACAGCATTATCTGAGTTGTCCTCTGGGCACAACCAGCAGCTCCATGTGCTGCTCCGAGTTGTTATCCCAGGCAGAGTGGGGATTGTGCAGGGTGGGACTGCTCAGCTCTGGGAAAAGGCAGCTTTTTGTGGGGCAGGAGTGGCTGGAGCTCCCCATTATCTCCCCAAGAGCAGGGATTTCCTGTGTGCCCTTTGCAGGCCCCTTTCCTGCTGCATGGAGCTGCTCCCCCTTTCCCAGAGGTTTATCAGGGGAAGCAAAGTGTGTCCCTCTCCTTGGTGTGCCATGGTGCTCCTGCTGCTGCTGTCAAGTGCAAAGAGCTCCAACCCAGAGGACTTTTAACCATCTTCTGCAGTGAAATCAAGAAGGTGCTTGGTGCTGTTTAGCCAGGAAGCAGAAGCAGGAATAAAAGGGAGCTCTGAAGGGCCCAGGTGATCTGGAGGCTGCAAGGCTGACACTAAAATCCTTCCATTGCCAGAACATGAGTCTGCAAGAGCCCCATGTAATCACTGGAAGATCTGTGTGGCCTGCAGCTCTGGTGTCTGGGATATCTCCCTGTTTGTAGTACCAGAAAGTGTGACTCAGGCTTTAGGGAAAGACCTCAGCTCACCCACAGAGGCACTCAGGTCTCTGTAGTAGGAGGATGCTCAGCATTTCCATGGGCAGAGGTGCGTGGGTTCTGTTTATGTGCAGACTGCATCAAACCCGACCACATTTGTTATTTCCAGGAATATTCTGGAGCAGGAAGGAGACTCAGATGAGTCACTGGAGCCATCATTTCACGCTGAGGATGAAGTGAAGCCCTGGAACACTTCGGGTCTGGATAAAGAAGCCCCTCCCAGTCCCACACTCTGACGCTGGGGATGTCCAAGCCCACGCCGTGCCTGTGGTCACAGCCCCTCCATTCCCTCATCCTGCCCAGGATCAGCCCCGTTCCTTCCGAGAGTTAAGGGCCAGCAGGAGGAAATGTGTAAGCAAGGTCCCTGCTGCTGCTGCTCCCACACAGCTCTGGCACTGAGGTGTGGCACCAGCCCCTGCACTGCCATGGGCACCCTTGGCAGCAGGAGGCTCCTGCTCTGCTGTGCCCTCTGGGGACTCTGCCTGGCCTCGGACTACGATGGTGAGTGTGAGCCTTTGGGTGCAAAGCTGCTGCTTGTTAAAGTGCTGGGTATTTGGGGCCTTTATAAGATCCCTGAAAACTCATTTTTTAATGAGTTCACATGGGAGGATGCTCTGACAGAGCTTCGTGTGGGCTCTTGTTGAAGCAGGAGGTTGAAAGAGGTGGTACAGTGGAGAAAGAAGCTGGGGTGGAAGAAACTAGAAAGAGAAAGGAAAAATAGAGGAGCAGTAAACTAGAAAGGACTTGAAAGCTAATCTTTAGCTAATTATACTCCCAGAGCCACAGCTTTACACTGGAGTGGCTCCAGACCTTTGGATTGTTGAGAAAGCCTGGCAGAGGAGTTGTTCTCTGGATTCCCAGGCCTGTTCATGGCTGTGCAGAGGAATTGTTCTCTAGATTCCCTGGCCTGTTCGTGGAATTTTTCTCTGGATTCCCAGGCCTGTTCATGGTTATACAGAGGAATTTTCCTCTGGATTCCTTGGCCTGTTCATGGCTATGCAGAGGAATGGTTCTCTGGATTCCCTGGCCTGTTCGTGGCTGTGCAGAGGAATTGTTCTCTAGATTCCCTGGCCTGTTCATGGAATTGTTCTCTGGATTCCCAGGCCCACTGATGGCTGTAGAGCATCACGGTCCATTGTGAGCTGTGGGAAACCGCAGGGCAAAGGAATTGGAGATGTTCTCAGAAAGGTGGCTGAGGGTGGCTCCTGCACACCTAACTCTGCCGGCAGCTTTTTCTGCCCATCACACAGCCTTTGCAGAGCACTCCCAGCTGCGGGGACCCCCACAGAAAAGATGAAGGACACCTTTTGGGGTGAGCTGTGCTCAGCCTGCCCAGCTGAGTGAGGCTGAGTGGGTAACACACCACCTTCCTCTCCCAGATTACTCTCAGAACAGCACCAGCGAGCAGGCCGGCACACCAGAGGTCACCCCGTGTCCCCGAGCCATCCCCGGGGACCAGGCCACAGTCAACAATGTCACCTACCTGCTGATCCCCGAGGCCACGCGTGCCCAGCTGGGCAGTGCTGTCACCGTCCGGCTCATCCCGTGCCTCTACAGCCTGGTGTTCCTGCTGGGGCTGCCGGCCAACGCGCTGGCCCTGTGGGTGCTGGCCACCAGGGCCGAGCGCCACACCTCCACCGTGTTCTTGATGAACCTGGCGGCCGCCGACCTGCTGCTCACCGCCGTGCTGCCCTTCAAGATCTCCTACTACTTCCTGGGCAACCACTGGCCCTTCGGGGAAGGGCTGTGCCGCCTGACCACGGCTCTGTTCTACGGGAACATGTACTGCTCCGTGCTGCTGCTCACCTGCATCAGCGTGGATCGCTACCTGGCCGTGGCTCACCCCTTCTCCTCCCGTGCTTTCCGCACGCCCTCGCTGGCCGCGGGTGCCTGCGCCGCCGCCTGGCTCTGCGCTGCGGCCCTGACGCTGCCGCTGGCCCTGCAGCAGCAGTCGTACCCCCTGCTCGGGGTAGGCCTCACTCTGTGCCACGATGTGCTGCCCAGGCACGAGGATGACGGCTTCTACTTCCATTATTTCGTGGCTCTGATCGCCTGCGCCTTCCTGCTGCCGCTGGCACTGCTGGTGCTGAGCTCGGGCGCGGTGCTGCGCGTCCTCCTGCGCGGGGGCAGCCGCTACTCCCACGCTGCCAAGCTCACGGCCCTCGTGGTCATCACCCTCGTGGTGTTCTATGCCCCCAGCAACATCCTGCTGCTGCTGCACTACTCCAGCCCCTGCTCGCGGCTGCACGGCCGCCTGTACCTCAGCTACATGGTCAGCCTGGCCCTCAGCACCTGCAACAGCTGCGCCGACCCCTTCGTCTACTACTACGTGTCGGAGGATTTCCGGGAGAAAGTGAAGGGGAGACTCTTCTGGGGCAGCAAAAAAACCACCACGTCCCTAAAGACCTCCAAGGAAACGCTGCCCCGCTCCAAACATTCTGTGGTGTGAGGTTCCAGCCCGGCTCGCTGCTCCCAGGGCACTTCCAGTGCACACAGAGGGGATAAGATGGATTCAACACTGGAATTCCACAAGTTTCACCCAGAGCATTTCCCAGGGGCCAAGTGCTTTTCCCTGCCTGCACAGATGTGGATGGATAAACCCAGGCTGTGGGATTCTTTGCCCAGACAAGCTGCTGCGTGCTGGACACATCCATCCTTTACTGGGACACTGCCTGCAGCTTCTCAGCTGCTCACACACCACCAGGGATGTTCCTCCCCATACACCTGGGTCTGCTGCTCCTCACTTGGCTGCTCTCTGCCTGCTAGTCCTGCTCCTGGCTTGCTCATTGTTCTTGAATGCATTGTCCCATCCCCTAAAACTGAAAAAGAGCTATCATTGCAAAACCAAATTTCTAAATGTTTCAAAAGATACTCTCCTCAACTAAACCAGTCTGTCAAAAGAGTGCAGAGCACTGGCTTGTGTAGCAAAAACATTCTTGGCTTGATTTGTAAGCAACTCCTCAGTAATGACAGCCCACTGTTGGTAAAAGGTGTAAAAATCCTGTTCACTCACCTCTGTTTTTGCAAATCACCCTTGGCATCCATCATTTCTTTGAGGCAAAGGTTGTATTAATGGATTTTCGTGAAACAAAAGCCTCATGAAGTGAAATAGTAAAGTAGGAATGGAGCAAACTGGTACTCCACACTCTCTTTGTGTAACGGCACCCACAGCCAAAAGCTGTCTCTGATCAAAGAGGTGCTCAGGTTTTGCTGCAAATCTGACAAAATGCAGCCAGCTCATCTCTCAGAGACAACTGGGGCACAGCCCTGTGAGCAGCCAGGTAGAAAACGAGCAATAAACCTCTTTAGAGCTCCTTAATTCTTCAGTTTTCCCAGCACAGGCTTGACAGCCTAAAGCGCGAATAAGAGGCAGAGAGGATTTTCTTTAAATCAGTTTTTAATAAAATATTTATCAGAATCTAAAACAAACACTTTTCTGGACTCAGACTTCCTAAGATGTGTGTGAACAAACCAACAACTGGTCAGAGAGCTGTTTGTGTGTACCTGTGTGTGGGGGGCAAAAGGGAAACACAAAGCTGGGCTCGGGGTGCTGGGCACTCAGTCAGAAACAGCAGGGACTAAAAAAACCCCAAACCCAGGCTGGTAGAGGTTTTCTAAATAGTTTCTCTATTCACAATAATGAATACCAGGTTATTGTGCATTAAATGTCAACAGCCAGTGTGAGCAAAGCAAGTGCTGGTGTGTCAGGGAAGTTCTTCAAGCAAGCTGAACATTCTTCTGGTATTTGCTTTCTACTGAGGCTGATTAAGAAGGAGGGGAGGAGGCAAGACCAAAACACAGGACAAGAAAGAACAAGGGGAACTATTGCTTTTAAATAAATACCATGGTAATGATTACTCTGCATAATGTACAGTTACAAATATATAAATATTAATTTCCTTGGAAGGATTGCAAGCATCAATCACTGATAAGTAGCACTGCTGCAGCTATTCAGTCACAGAACTCGATGGAAGAAGCAATTTCTGTGTCTTAAAAAACCACTGTCACTTTTCTCCTTTTGCAGTGAGGGACAATCAGGAAAAGGAAAGGAGAAGCATCTCTTTGACAGAGGGAGGCAAATGTCTCTAAGCCAGAAAAAACCCAAAGCAGCAGCAGCTGCTGCTGGCTTGGCTGGCTTTGGCTTTCCAGCACCCAGCTGGTCTTTTCCTTGGTGGAAAAAAAAATAAAATCAATCCTCTCTAAACTGACTGGCTGAGGTGCACAAAGTGGGAGCCTGAGATGTCCTTGTGCTCTCAGGGACACGAGGGAGCCTGAGCAGCTTCAGAGCCAGAGCTGGGCCAAAGCCTGAGAATGGCTTTGAGTCTGTGCAGCTGTGCTCTGTCCAGTGGTGCTCAGGGATCCAGTCCTAAAGTCTCTGTATTCCAAGCAGGATGTTGAAGAATGGAGGAAAAATGATCTATGGGTTTTTTTTTCCTTCGATAAAAATTAATGGTGGTTACAAGAAACATGAACAGCAAATGTGGGACGGGGGAAAGCTCTGGACCCTCAGCTGGGGTGGAGCAGAGAGCAGAGATCTCCTTTATTCCTGTGATGGGGGAAAAGGCAACCACAGTGGGGTAACTGCAGGTTCCTTGATTCAATTCTTTAAATAAAAATCACCTTTTTTCCTTTTTAGCTACAAGGAGGAGCTGGTTTAGTGGAGCAGGAGCAGGGGGAGGCAGAGGCTGCCAAGAGCAGAGGGACTGGAAGTGCCAAGGCTGGGAAGAAGCACTGGGGGTGAAGTCAGGATCCAGAAATCCTGTCCCATCCCCTCCCACACACTGCCCTGCTCTGGCTGGCTCTGAGGACATTAAGGCTGCTCTGCCTTTGCCTTCTGAGGGTCCAGGGCTCTCTGGCTTTACTTTGAATTGTAAAACACAAGTCAGACTCCTCTGCCTCAAGCCCTGGCACAGAGACCCCTCAGACAAAGCCCTGATTGATGGGCTGGCACCACCAGCAGGGATTATTTACCTGGCAGCAACAGGGGGATGTCTGCATCTGGAATTAGGACATTACATGTGCCAGGGCCTGAGGAAAGCGAAGAAAGCCAGGTTTAATTCTTGGCTGGAACTCCCCACCCTCACCTCCTCATCCCCAGGGGGAGGTCTGGGTGCCCAAGGATCTGTGAGAGGACCAAGCAATTCTAAAGAACTTCAAATATCTCTCCAGAAGCATTCACTGGGTGTACAATGGGCAAGAGAGAGCAGAAAAGGAAAACCAGAAAGGGGCTGAGGGCAGGAGACTGAGGAATCCAGAACACAGGTCCCAGCTCCTGGATGAAGCCAGTGACAGACATCACAGGGTGACCAAATGCCTCATTCTCCCAACTCACAGCACTGCACACTGAACCAGCAAACAGCAGGGCTTGTATTGTGCAGTTCTGAGTTTTAGAAAAAGAAAAAAAAAAAAAGAAATCTTGTTTCAGCTCACACTAGGCCTGTTATTTACCCAGGGATAAATATTGACTCAGTCCTGTGTGTACACAATAGCCAGTGCCTGCCAGGACAGTTGCTTGCAGGAGGTGGAATTTAGTTTAAAGGCATTTATTTACCTGCCAGGCAGGAATGCAGCTGCCAGGGTGAGGGCAGGATCTGGCCCTGCACACCCCAGACATGGGGCAGAACCCTCAGGATCCTGGGAGCAGCCACAAGGGAAGGCTGGCAAAGCTGCCAACCAGGCAGCTCCAAAATTTCTGGGATTTTCAAGACCCAGACCTTCATCATGTCAACTGCATTCTGCAAATGTCTGGCCCCAGACAAAAAGGACTGGAAACTACACATGCCCAACCTCTGGGATACCTCCTGGTTGTCCCCATGTGGACATTTTTCTGGAAAAAAACCTTGCCTTTATTCTGGAATGGAATGTCTATACTGGGATATATTCTTGTCATGGTTCCTGTGTAAACAAGCCTTAAAAATGAATGGAGCTGGGCTTTCTTTTTTCCGTTTCCATTCACCAATAAACACCCTCAAAAGGAGTTTCCACCCTGCTCTGGGTCCTGGTAACAATAGAAGTGGGAAGATAAAATATTAACACTATTTTGCAAGAGGCAATTGCATGTAACTCCTCCAAAGAGAACAATGCTGCTCCAGGCAGGAAGGGAAACTCAAAAATCTTGGCTCTTGCACTTTTGGAAAGACAAAGCTTTTCTTTTTAAGTTTTGCCACGTTGCTTGGGGCAGGTCAGACCCAGGGAGTCCAGCCTGTGACACCAGGGATTGGTACTGGCCAGCAGAGCCAGGGCCTGGGCAAGGAGTACCAGGACCAGAACACGCTGTGCTGGATGCCAGTGGGAGCAAAATAAAAGGGGTTGGTGAAGTCAGGCAAACATTTAAAAGGTCTGTGCCTCAGCCAGGTTAATTTTCAAGCCAGACTTTGAGGAGGAAAGGGGCTGAGAAGGCTGCAAGCAGCCCCTGTCAGCACATAGTGCAACATAAAGAGAGTTCCCTCACCTCATCCCTGCCTCTGCTGGGGCTGCAAACAACCACCTGAGGCCAGCAGACAGCAGCAGACACGGAGCCTTTCAGCCCTGGCAGTGGATTTGAGTTTTCTCAGGTAAAATGTACCTCCCAACAACTTCCCTGAATTGTAGAGCCACAGGGAAGTGTTTCTCTCATTGGTGCAGCAGACTGATGGGCTGGAGAAGATGAGTAGCCTCTTGCTGTGTCATAATTGGCAAAACACACTGATTTTTATTATTATAATTTGAGCAAAATAACTTCTCAGCCATCTTTCCTCAAACAGCAGTTCAGCTAAGCACAGGGCCTGGACTTAGCTTCTAAGTGTAGCTAGGAAATGGCATTTGCAGAATATCCTGATAGCAGAGAAAACACTCGGAAATGCTCTATAGGTTTGAATTCCAGCCCCTATTTTTCTCACCTAAGAGGGCACAGCATATTGGTCTCTCATCACTGGAAGGGCTCCAAAGAGGATGGACAGAAGGCAGGAAAATGGACAGAAAAATAACGCTGAGTGTCCCCCTTAGAGCTCCAGATCTGCCCCGAGGGGCAGCAAAGCCAACAGTTCTGAGGGCATCAGGAAGTAGTCATCATTGGGATTCTGTTCTGCAGCAGGTCTGGAGGAACAAACTCATACAGGAGATGATTCTGAGCCTCTTCTCTTTATTTAAATTACGGATTTCTGTCAGAAAGAGAACACAAGGAAGAAAAGTCACCTCTCTGTGATGCACCTTTGTGAGACATCATTGAGCCTGGGCAGGGAAAAGCTGAGAAGGTCACAGAGCTGGGGAGGGACCTCAGGGATGATCAGTGCAGCCCCTGGCCCTGCACAGACCCCCCAACAATCCCACCCTGAGCATCCCTGAGAGCGGTGTCCAAACGCTCCTGGAGCTCTGGCAGCCTTGGGGCCGGGACCATTCCCTGGGGAGCCTGGGCAGTGCCCAGCACCCTCGGGGGGAAGAACCTTTCCCTGAGCTCCATGCCAGGCCCTGACACAGCTCCAGCCCTTCCTGGGCTCCTGGCCCTGTCCCACAGCAGAGATCTGTGCCCATTCCTTCTCTCCCCATCACAAGACTGACGAGAGGGAGCCTCCAGCTGAGCACACCCAGTGAAAGGTCACTTCATCCCACTGGGGTGAAACCACTGAGGTCACAGAGCCTTTTACAGCTGCCCCAGCAAGATCCCATCCCCACTGACCCCTAAAGAGCTGTGAAAACACCCCTGACCCAGCACAAGGATGCCCCAGGCTGGCTCAGAGCACAGCCCTGACCCTCTGTGTGCTCACCATTCTGCTGGTGTGGCCTCTCCCTGGCTGCTGTCCCCTTCCTGGAGAGTCCTGGCCGTGCTCAGCTCTGCCACCACCTCAAACACGTCGGCATCCAAGGCAAAGGCATCGGGGTCGTACTCGTAGGAGTAGTAGGACAGGTCTGTGTGCAGGGGGGGCCCCTCCTCGGCTGCTGGGGGAACCAGAGCTGCAGGAGCTGCACCCCAGCACCACACAGGGCAGGGCAGGGCAGGCAGGAGAAGGAAGGGGATTAGTCACAGACAAGGGAAGGAGGCTGCAGGTGTCAGGGTTGTGGTCACAGACAGAAAGAAGGAGGTTGCAAGTATCAGGGTTTAGTCACAAACACAAGGGAAAGAGGCTGCAGGTGTCAGGGTTTTAGGGGGCTGCAGGTGTCAGGGTTTTAGGGGGCTGCAGGTGTCTGCAGACCTGCAGGTGTTTGCTGGTATTCACAGGGGAGGGGAGAAACTGCTGCCAAAGCAGTTTTCAATTTCCCAGTCGGAGACTTGGGCACTGGAATAAAATGAAAGGAAAGAGGGGGAGCAAAGAGAGGGGTAAAGGGGAAACAAGGAGGAAAAGGGAAAACAAGGGAGGGAGGCAAATAAGGGTGGGAAAGGGAGGAAACAAGGAGGGAAAACGAGAAAATAAAGGGCGAAAGAAGAAGAAACAAGGGGGAAAAGGGATATAAAAGGAGGGAAAGGGCAATGTAGTCTGAAAAAATCTCCAAGTCTCCTTTTCCAGCATGGAATTAACTGAGGTGCTGAAGTTCAGACCCATCACCCTGAGGGCTGCACACAGTGAGATAGAAGTGTCATACAGAGGGCAGATGGCACAGGGGATTCACTCTGCACCCTGAAAATCTCTCCTGTCACCAGGCACCTCAGGTAAGGAGAGCCCCATCCACACAGGGACAGGTTCTGTGTGCTCTCAGCTGTGCATCATTTCATAAAACAAGTGACAAAGCTGGAGGGAACAGCTCATTTGGTGACTGAGCAGTGCAGGCAGCCAACTTTCTTTCCAGCCCAACCAGTGTGAAGATTTCAAGGCCAGGAACCCACAGCAGAGCCATTGACTCCAGCCTGAATGAGGAGCTGAGGCTCCTCTGCCCCAGCACACACAGCACTGAAACTTCCATCACTTCGTGCAGGGACAGACCCAGCACAGGCAGGAGCAGAATTTCTCCTCTTCCCACTCCCCCCAGTCTGTGCTGGCACTGGCAGGTCCCTCTCCCAGCACACACCCCACCCACACCAGGCTGTGCTGGGTGACTGCTCCTGTCCAGAGGCTAAAACTGCAAGATCAAACTTCTAGGAATGGCAGCAGATCTGTGTTTCCTAAAGTGCTCCTGGAGCCAGCTCAGCTGTCCATCCTTCCTGCTTGCTCTCTGTGTACACTGCTCTAATCCAAACCAAAGCAAGCACTGAGGCAGAATCATTGCAGGGAGGAAAAGTTCCCCCCCACCCAAAGCTGGCTTGATTTAAAGAGAACTCTCATCAAGGCCTTTGAAAATGTTTGTTCTCTAGAAATAAAATATCTGAAGGATCTTCCCTGTTGCCTCCCACATCCTCCCAGCACTGGGCAGGGGAGTCAGGCTCTGTTCACTCCTTCTTGGCCTCCTCCCTGGGAGAACCTGCCAGATCATGAGCTCTTCTATGAATGGGTGATTGCTGTGCACCAGGGATGGGATGAACATCACAGAACTGACTCTTCCCAGGAATTCAGTGCTGGAGTCCAAGCAAAGAGCACAGGCCGACATTTCCTCTGCACACAAACCACTCCCCCAGCCCCAAATGTTTGTGCTGAGGCCAATGTTTGCTGAGCAGTGATGGGGGGAGAGGAAAAACAGCCCTTTGCCAGTTCAATCAATCCTGAAAGAGCTGCAGCCCTGTGGGGAACACTCCAGCCAGGGAATTCTGGGGATGACTCCACCTGGAAGCAGAGCTCAGGCTGATGTTCCTGGTAGGAGCTGGTGTGGGTGATGGCATTTAATAAAAAAAAAACAAAACAAAAAAACCCAAACAAAACATCACCACCAAACAAAAGTGTCATAATTCCACCTAGAATTTTGTTTCGGCCGTTAACCCTTCTAATTACTCAAACAAAACTGTGCAAAGGACACGGCTGTGGGGAGAAGGCAGGGCCAGAGAGCTGAGCCTGGGGGGGCTCCCTGCTCACAGCAGCACTGGGACCCCCAGCACTGCTGCCCCACACACTGGGACATTGTTTTCCACCAGATCCCTGCAGAATCACAGCACTGTGATGTCAGCATATTGTCCTCCAACATCAGTGCCTGGGCAGTGGCTGTACCTTGAGTGCCTTTGGCAGAGGAGATTTAAGCCGTTTCAGAAGAGAATTAATGATCTATGGAAGCAATCAAAGCACCACTTCATCAGAGAGATGTTATCAGAGCTACTGGGGATCCCACAGACTCCAAAATCCACCCAGATCCTCATGGCCAAGGGGTGACAAGGATCTCAGGAAAGCCACAGTCAGAAATTCAGGGAGATTCCAGTTCGTAACTCAGCTCCTGCTCCAGGGCTTTGTATCCAAACAAATATTGCAGCAGGCTGTGAAGACACACGAGCACAGCCAGAGCTGGCTCCATGCTGCTCAGCAAAATCCTGTTCCACCCTTTTGAGACTCAGCAATTCACCTGTGAGAAGGAACAGCTGAGGAGGGGAATTCACACAGGAGTTATTTCAGCTGAGTCCTGTCACCCTGCAAGCCTCCCTCACAATCAGAGAATCTACAGATGCAAAGAGGATCCCACCCATCTGTACAAAAAAAAAATCTGCAGTTTTAAGGTCAAACCTCAGCCATTCTGCCTCACTGCAGACTTTGGGGAGGCATTTTAAAATGTTCTGACAGCAGCACCACCACTGCATCCTGACCTTTCAGGGCCATCTATGTTCAACTGCTCATCTTGAACAGCTGGAATTGGTTCCAGCAAACCCACTGGTGTGTGTGGAACTTCACTGTGGGTCTGTGTGTGCCAGAGGGAGCCCCAACACATCCTGCACCTCCCACGGATTGCTGGGAGGCAGCTGCTTGCTCCCACTGCTGGGTAACACGGACAAGACCTCAATTAAAGCATCCCTCAGCCCAAGATGGGCTGCAGCAGTCTCATGGCAAACACAGGAGGCTTCCAGACAGCACAAACACCCCGTGCCTCTCTGAGAACGGGCATTTCCTGCAGATTAACACACCCAGTCGGTTTGACACCAGCCTGCCCTAAGCCTGATTCGGCTCCTGGAGTTCTGCATCCTTTTAGGAAGTCACAGATTTAGGCACGGCTCAGCAGAGCCCTTGCTGGAGCACCTGAGCCGACTTAACCCCATCACATGCTCCAGCAGCAGCAGCCCAGGAGGGCGTGGGTGAGGAGGGGCTCATTCATCTGCTGCACTTTGATTCATGTCCCGTGTGCTTGACCTGAGAGGAGCCCGCAGGATTAATGAAAATCACATGCTGGGCCCTTTTCCTGGGGCAGGATTTAGTCAGTTTGATTCCTGAATGCTCACTCTGCCATGGCTGCTCCCAGCTCAGCATCTTCCTGCCAGGAAATTTGGGCACTCTCAGATCTCAGGGCAATGCTCGTGCTTTGACAAACATCCTTATGGCACTCGAGATTGTCCATCTAAAACCTGCATAACGATCCCACACAAAATAATCAGGTTTTCCCCTTTAGCTCCTTCTGAGCCAGCACTCTTTCTGTCAATTCAGAACAGAAACCACAGAGGGATTTTCCTTTGACTTCAATGCAGATTATTTCAGAAACTCTGTCCTGGACATTTTTTGAATTGTGGATTACCATCAACTTTCATCATTTTTTTTCCCCAGGTAATCATATCAAATTTTTATTTGAAAATAATGTAATGGCAGCCCCATTTTTGTACACCTCAGTATGGCCTCACATTCCAGCATTGCCCAATGGAACAGTTTGGGAATGCTGCTTGAAAGGGTTCAGATTGCAGAGTTCCCATGCTGAGCACATGGCATGTGCATGGAATAAAAGGCAACAAGATATAGATATATTCACAATTAGTCCAGGGAAAAAAAAGGGGAGGAAAATAGTAGAGACATTAAACACTAAGACTGAATGCCATAATGGAATATTCACCATGTTTTTGTACCTTGATAAGAAAACTGTCCATCAGCTGCTGTCCAGAAGGGAAAGATCAGAATGGTGCCTCATGTTGGACATGGGTTAGTCTGACTCTGCTGCACAAGGAGGACATGAGGAGGCACAGAGGCTTCTCCTGAAGAACTGAACTGGTTTTACCAATTTGTTGGGAGAGTTAGAGGCCAGGGGAAAATTAATGAGTGGAAAGCAGCCAGGAAAAATCTAGTCTAGTTTATTTACTAGAAACAGCACAAAACAAGCTATTCTATTGACTCTCCACTGCTTCTTGGTGAGATTTATTGTGAGCCATGAGCGAGCTCGACACGAGTCTTGGAAAAAAGTGCATGAACATAAGCACCAAATAAAATGAGCAGCCAAATTCCTGGCTACTCCATCCACTGACCTTAACATTTTTGTTCACTAAGGCTCTTTATTCCAAACAGCAGCTCTGAGAGAACCAAGGCTGCCAGTTCCATTTTTGCACAGAACTGCAGGGACAAAGTTAATCCACCTGGATTCCAGTCCTTGGTTTGGGCTGTGGTCACGTCCTGCTCAGTTGTTTGTTGGAACACATTACATCAGCCTGGCTTTAAATGGGATCTTTCCAGCTTAACAGTGGAAGAAAAGATCACAGAGAGTGTGTTGTTCAAACACAGCAAGGCTGAGAAAATAGGGGAGTCGGTTGTCCACTCCTACAAACAATTATCTAAATCCTGCAGGGGCTGAACTGAGCAGGATTCCTGCATGATTTCCTGAAAGGAAAAGGACTAGGAGAGCTGTCTGCTACTGAATACCTCACATCCACAGTTTCCTTGATGTCTTCATTTTTTTTCTGACTTCTGAATATTCTCACTTTTCTATAAGACGGAGAAATTCAGCATCTTTACTTAAAATGTGCTTGAGAGCCACCTGTACTTAATACAGGGATAGGACAAGCTTTAACCTTCCTGAAGAGAAAGCTTTTAGATAAATGCAAAGGTATTGCATTACCTGCTGGAGTCTGGGGAACACTGGGCTGCTCAGCTGTGTGGGAGTGTGTCTCCCTTTCTTCTGGTAAGTTCTTGGCTGCAAATATGAAGAAAAAGAAACTCATTGGTCATATAATTCATTAATGCATCTCTAGAAAGTGCTTGCATTTCCAGAGGTGGCATAATCGGTTCCCTGATACACTACACACCTTGAAAGCCCATGCAGAATCTCCAGAGCATGTTACATTTCATGGATTTAATTTTTATCCAGGAGTATTCACTTCAGATCAAACAGTATCACTAATTTTCTCTTCAGTTCATTCTGACTGGTAAAACATGTATTCATGAGAACAGAAAACCAGTTATTTCAAGCTGAAAAGCAGCTGCCTTTATCACTTAACCAGCTGTACTATGAACAACAAAATCACACAGAGCAAGTTTGGAATCCTCCTTTCCCTACTGAAGGCACAGAATATCAGCCTGAACGAGGATCTGTAACATTCTGCAACATGACAGAAAAAGGGAAGTAAAGGAAACCTACAGTTATTTCAAGTTGAAAAGCAGCTGCCCTTATCACTTAACCAGCTGTACTATGAACAACAAAATCACACAGAGCAAGTTTGGAATCCTCCTTTCCCTACCACAAGCACGGAAAATCAACCTGCTCGAACAAGGACTTGTAACATCCTGCAACGTGACAGAAGAGGGAAGTAAAGGAAACCTACAGGCAGAGCACTGAGCCATGGGCATCTGCTCTATGCTGGTGTTGTTCCTGCAGGCTGCCACCTCCATCTGGCAGTGGTTGGGGTAGATGTGCCCGTCGGAGCCGCACACGGGCTCGCCGTCGTAGCCGCAGTCCCGCGAGCACAGGCACTGCTCCAAGTGCTCGTCCTCCAGGCAGCCAAAGATGTTGTTGCAAGGGCCAGAGTGGACAAAGCCTGGGAATTCAACCAAGCCAGTCAGCCTTGCACAGCACAGGGAAGGTGGAATGGAAATGTTTCACTGCTATCGGTTTTTTTGTTGAATTCTCTAAGATTTCTAAGCGGAATTTACGAATTTGATAGAATTAAAGGCTCTGGGAATGAAGTTGGCTTTCTGAAAGAGGCATGGTGCAACTGCTTCCTGACTTGGGAGAAAGCAACAGTTCTTGGCCACAGAGCACAGAAAGGAACACAGGGTTTCTGGGGAAAGTTATTCCTCTCAGGGATGTATGAAATTGTTCAATCTTCCTACACTTCATTGTGGAAATCCATTGCAAAATATTGGAGAGAAAGAAAACTAAATTGCACGGTAAAGATTTTTTACCTCTTTGTTTACTGACACATCTCCCCTTGTGCAGGTTCTTCCAGAATTAAACATTTTATCTTGCTCCTGAAGCAAATCCCAGTCACTTTGGTGCCTGAAGAGCATCTCTGCTCTGCCGTGACTTCACTACTGCAACCCCCCAACCCTTTGTGTAACTTCCACTAATGCAGAGAGCGAAACACAACATTTGTCTAAATTTCATTTTGGGTTCAGAACACCAGTGGGTCCTGTTTTTTCAAAAGACCTGTGTGTTTTTGGGGTAACTCACCAACCCACTGGCTGGCTGAGCTTTCCACCTCGTTGCAGGTCGGGCCATCGCAGAGCTCCCGGGCCAGGGGGCTGTTCTCGCTCACGTTGTAGAAACGAGTGGCTTCAAAAGCTGCAGCAAGGAGGAGAAATCACAGCTGAGCCTCCTGCCTGCAGCTCTGATGTCAGCTGGGGTCAAAGGGAAGCAGGCACAAACCTGGCTCGTAGTAATCGTACACTTTGATAGGAACAGGAGCTGTTTTCCCAACTATGTGCTCCCTGAAAGCTTGGAACTTCACACAGGTCATGCACTGGCTGGGAATCTGTGTGAAATGGTGTAAAAGACTCAAAAACTACACTTGAAGTGAAGAGAGAGACAAATGAACACAGCATGTGTCCCAAAGTAACTCAAAGACACCTCCAACCCTCCAAGCACAGGGACAGAGATAATGAATAAAAAGCAAACAGCATGAACTAAACCAGGACGCTTTGCTGACCTTTAAAACACATATTTGCCACAGAGCAGTGGCAGACACTCCAGCTGTGCTCCCTGCCTTGCCCACAACCACCAGATAATTTCCTGCTGCTGACCAAGCCAAGAGAGCTCTCACCTTCCACTCTCAGGCCTGTGCTGTAAGATCTAAATTATTCTGTATTTAGCACCGCTAGTTGCACCTCAAAGTGAGATAATTTCAAGGCAAAAAATCTAAGTGATATCTACCCAAAACCCCTCCATGGGCTGAAGTGAATCACCTGTCTCTATTATACTTTAGTTTCCAAGCAAAACCACAGCACCCACCTGCAGAAAAGAGGCTCAAGCAAGGACCCCCAACACTCTGCCTGTGCCTTGTCCCCTGATCATTTGCTTTCATTAAAACCCAACATAATTATAGAAACAAAGCCATTACCTCATCAAAATAAAATAGGACTTTTCTTCCATCCACTTCATATCTTTTTAACCCAATTTGCTTGTTCATCAATAACTGGGGGTAAAAAAAAAAATTTAAAAATCATCATATTTAGCTTAATCTCATTTTATAGCAAACAGGTAGAAATGAGAGAATAAATAAGATTTCAGGCTGCTTAAAAATGGATCAGACACTAAACTCCATGGATTTCTTCTTCTGGAAAGGGTGCTTCCATAAGAGAGGGAAAACGCAGAGATTGAAGTTGCTGTGACATGAGAGAGTGGGAAAAGCCACCTGTGTCCTTCCCTGTGTGCTGCTGAGGAATTCCTGCAAGGTGCATCAGCTGAGGGCTCCTCCTGCTCCCCAGGGCATTTATCCCCTGGGACTCTGCTGCTGCCTCATCCACAATCTCATGGAGCAGCTCCCAGATTGTTTTCAGTGCCAAGACTCCAGCAAGACCTCAGAGATCCCAAAGCACTCCATGAAATCTCTTATTCACCCCCCTCAGACCACCAGGGAATCTCCCTGCTGGACTGGGCATTGAAGGTCCCCTCCTCCCAGCAGCTGAAAAATCCAAAACATTCTTCTGCCAGGAAAATTAATCCACACATTTGAAAAGAGCAGCCATTTGAAAGAGCCCCAGGCACTCTCCCTTTTGACAAATGGGGTCAGGCCAGGCTCTGCTCCTCATCTTCTCTCCCTTCGAGCCCAGGGATTTGGGATTTGGGGTTTGCATTTTACCAGGCAGGACTACAGACCCACCTCTCTGTTTTTTATCTGCACGTCTAAGGAACATCTGAACACCATCTAAGGGCACTTCCCACATCTCCAAACCTTTCTTTGCAATTTTCCAAAAGTTCCTCCTGTGATTTCTGCACTTGGAATATCTCAATATCGTGACTGTCCTGCCTGATCAAGCATTACCATTTTGATAATTTGTATTTAGAATGCATCTGTCACATGGAAAATATCTAATACTGAAGCTGGGCAGGATAAGGGTTTGTGGAAAAGGACTTTTGGGTTTTAACCAAAGTTTGGGGAGCCAAGATAGGGCCAGAGCAGTCTATTCTATAATTCTATTCACCAAACTGTCCCATTACTTCAACCTCTGTCAGACAATCCCATTTGTAACATATGGATATTCTTGTGGGGCTTTCTAACGGTTTTTAATATTCTTAAGTTACTTTGAGATCGTAGGGTAAAATCTCTGGGGAAAGGGGAACAACTCATTATTATTATTATTAAGAATTAATTATTTATAATTAATTAGAATTACTATCATTATTATTTAGGATGACATGAAACAAGCAGCATTCCCACTGAATTTTCCTGACCCTGCCACCAGCAGCTTTAGCTGTGACTGCTCAGCTGAGAGCTCCTCCTTGTAAGACCCTGCTCCTGCTATTCCTGTAACAAGCCAAGCAACATGTGTTTAAGTCCCACACAATATGCAAAGGGCCAATTTAATTTGTCCCTATAATTTTAGGGGCTGCTGGTGGCTGTTGTTACCCAGACAGTGATTTTATGAGAGCTGGGAGACGCCGGCGCCACCGGGAGCTGCTCAGCCCAGCTCAGCTCAGCCCAGCTCAGCTCAAGCTGCATTTTTTCTGGTGAGGTTTGATATATCCCAGCCCAGGGTGACCTCCTGACCCTGTCGACATCCAGCATTATTAGGGGGATTTGTGGCCAGGCTGCCCGGGGTGTGCACGGAGCTCTCATTAAGCAGCACTGCCCTGGGGCTGCTCCAGCCTGGGACAGGGAAAATCCTGATTTACAGCCCAGCCCCTCCACTGCAGGGCAGGGAATGGCTGGGGTGGCAGGGAAAAGGCAACAGGGACAGGGATGGACCTGCCTCTGCTCAAGGTGATGTCCAAAATACACAGGGAAACTTCAGTGGAGGAATTTCATGTTGGGCCCATGAAGAAATCCCAGAATGGTTTGGGTTGGAGGGACCTTAAAGCCCTGGGTGTGTTCTGGGCAGAGTAACACTCAGAATAATTAGGAATAAATTATTAATATGAAGATATGCTGTCTTTAAGGAGGGCTCTGATGCTGGTACCACAATGAACTGGCTGTGTGATGTCTCAAAACATTTCTATTTGCAGTAGATCCCAGAATGGTTTGGGTTGGGAGGGACCTCAAAGCCCTTCCAGTGCCACCCCTGCCATGGCAGGGACACCTTCCACTGTCCCAGGCTGCTCCAAGCCCCAATGTCCAACCTGGCCTTGGACACTGCCAGGGATCCAGGGGCAGCCACAGCTGCTCTGGGCACCCTGTGCCAGGGCCTGCCCACCCTCCCAGGGAACAATTCCTGCCCAATATCCCATCCAGCCCTGCCCTCTGGCAGTGGGAGCCATTCCCTGTGTCCTGTCCCTCCATCCCTTGTCCCCAGTCCCTCTCCAGCTCTCCTGGAGCCCCTTTAGGCTCTGGAAGGGGCTCTGAAGTAGCCCCAGCAGAAATGGATCTGCACTGCCCTTTCACTGCCTGTCTGTGGATATGCTTGAGCTTTTGTCACCACAAAAAATGTCACCATATTTCATTTTTGAGATGCAAAAGGGTTTCTGCAATTAAAATTCATGGAATTCAGCTCTTCAAGGGGAATGTTCCCTCTTGAAGATGCAAAATCTTTCCCAGTTTAGGAAAATCTCCTTCTTTCCAAAAGAAGCAATTCTGATCTGGTTATGGGAACAGCAGAGCCTTCTGGGCTCACACACTTATGACAGAAACTCTTGGCTGTGAGGCCCTGGCCCAGGGTGCCCAGAGCAGCTGTGGCTGCCCCTGGATCCCTGGCAGTGTCCAAGGCCAGGTTGGACATTGGGGCTTGGAGCAGCCTGGGACAGTGGAAGGTGTCCCTGCCATGGCAGGGGTGGCACTGGATGGGCTCTAAGGTCCCTTCAACCCAAACCATTCTGGGATCTACTGCAAACAGAAATGTTTTGAGGCATCACACAGCCAGTTCATTGTGGTCCCAGCATCAGTGTCCCCCTTGAAGACAGCAAATCCTCATGTTAATGATTCATTCCCAATTATTCTCAGTGTTCCCCTGCCCAGAACACTCCCTGAGCACAGGCAGGGCAAACCATCCCACAGAGCACAGGAGGAGCCTGTGAGCACTAACTGCACACAAACAGAGCCTGTCTGGCTCCCAGGCCGTTCCTGGGGACACCTGAGTGTCACCAGCCCCAGAGCAGAGCGCAGCTCTGGAAAAGGGGAAAGTTCAGGGACAGTAACACACGGGCATGTGGGACTTGTTCCGGTTCCTCAGCCTAGGAACACTCAGCTCTGTCCCCTGCTGACATCAGGAAAGGAGACATTCACCCAAATTTGTTGTTTCTTCTTTGTCCACTGCAGAGGGGAAAAAAAAAAAACAAACCAAAACAACAACAACAACAAACCATCAAAAAAACCCAGAACACCACAACAGAACAAAAAAAACAAAACAAACAACAACAAAACAGGGATATGTTCCTTAAGAACTTTCCTGTTCTTCTACAGTGAAAACCCCTCCACACTCTTTCTTTCAACCCTTTCCCTCTGCTCACAGAACATTCCATAGGTTTAACACCATAAAGATATCCTGTTGTTCTCCTCCTGGGACATTTTGAGCTCTCTCTGGTTCTAAGCCAGGTTCTCATCCATATTTTTTCTGCTGTTATTTCCATGAATGACTATGAAGAGAATGTATCTGACAGCACTACACGTGACCATCACTCCAGCACCTTCAGCAGAGGAGGGAAAGCAGGAACCAAACTCACTGCAGGCCCCCTCACCTAAATTTTCTCCTTTCTCTTCTCATAGGGATGCTGCAGAACTCCTGCTCCTGGCCTTGCCCCACCTGAACAGCCACATTCAGTTTGATATTCAGACAATATCAGACTCACAGGCACATGAAAACCAATCCATTTTACATGCTTGGATTTGAAAACAGACTTCTCCATGTGCAGCTTGTGAATGGATATAAATAACTTCAGTTTTTCTCTTTATAGGAATAATTTAATATTGGATCCCCTGTTCTGAAAGGATGCAATTGCTTCTCAGGGATTGATACAAAAGTTCCTTTGGCTTCAGGGACACCCCAGGAGACATCTGACAGCAGCTTCTGACATGGATTGTAAACCCCTCCAGAGGGCTTTTTCCTCCAAGAAAATGAAATGGTGCTTGAATTATAAATCAGCCAAATCAAAAGAAATCCTAGAGAAGATAGAGCAATGTGCACTCCTCCTTGAATTATGATATCAAATTAAACTTCACAACGATTCTACTTTAAAAGTCTTTCCTCAGGTCCTCTCCCTTCCCAATATATTGAGATAAAGTTATTAACAGGTCTTTTAGAAGTAAAATATTTTTTACTTCTAAAAGACCTGTTAATAACTTTATCTTTACCAACTCACAAGGATGAGTTGGTAAAGATAAAGATAACCTCTTTACCAACTCACAAGGATGCAAAAATTCTACACCTCTTCAGTTAAACAGTCCTTAAAAAAAAACAACTTTGTAGCATAAGAACCCCACCAGTGAATGCAATGTTCCACAAAATGCAATGAGTTGTAATGAATGCAATGCTCCCCCAAATATAAAGCAAAGCTCAGGATTAGAGTTCATCTGCCCTCAAGGGCTGGCTGGGCACGAGGCACATTCTGTCCACCCCAGCTTGGCTGCAAAAACATGATGTTCTCCCAGAGAGGGGGGGGGAAAAAAAAGGGCAAAAAATTCCAAGACACAGAGCCTCCAAAGAAATGGGATCCAGATGTTGGAGATAACACAGCCCACTGAGCAGCCATAAACAGCTCCTGTTAGAGCACATTTGCACCTCAGCTTTTCCAGAGAGTCTCAGTTCATTACTGTGCACTGGCTCAGGAAAACCTTGGGTTGGGTTTACTCAGCCTGCTCAGAACATCTGCTCCCTCATTTCAGAGAGATTTTCTTGACAAGTGAAATCTCTTCCTCCCCCTTCCCAATTTTAATTGCATCTTTTCAGCAGTGCTCTGACACTCAATGGCCTCCTGCTGCCCCTGGAAAGGAACCCCTCCCAGTTAAAGATCCACATCCCAGTCCTGCACTCCCATCCCATCCCCTTCCCTTACCTGCTCCAGGCTCTCAATATCTGCCCGAAACCCTGAGAACAAAGGCACTTCCAACACAGCCATGTTTGAGGATCCAGAGTGCAGCCATCTCCCCATGGGAACAAAAAGAGAGAAAATGGGAACAAACTCAAGATCCAAGCCAACAAATGAACAACTCAGAATGGAGAAACCAACTCCAGAAGAAAAAAAAATCATATTAAAAGGCTCTCCTCATTGAAGTGCTTATGGAAAGCCAGTTTATCTGTTTTTTTTTAAAATCTTCTTTTCTGCTTTTATTTAACAAAATTATTCCCACTTCACAGAGGGTAGGAGATGCCCTGGAACACAGAGGCAGAAGAGCAGAGGCATGCAGCCACCTGTGGGGCTGCTTGCTTTCTTTTTCAATTAATCACTGAGAAAATGTACTTGGTAAAAGGAAATAAACCCTTGGAGTAGAAAAAACTTCTGTCCCACCCTGAGAGGAGGGTGTAGATGGACTGTGGTGGGAGAGGGATGCTAATTCCAACACCAGGCAAGGTCATTCAGCCCTGGGGTTTCATAAATGGCTCTTTCAGCCCTGACACTGAGAAGAGGACATTTGCTAACGAGTCAGCAAAGTCACTGCCTGTGTCATCCCTTAGACTATAACTGAAAATTCAGAAAACCCTCTGAAACTGAGTGTGCACAAAGAACCCCCCACACAGCAAGGTGTGGAGAGGAAATCTGTGGGGCCACTGCTAAAGTCTCAATTTTTGCAGCACAGCAGAGGAGTCTCCATCCTGAGGCAGCTCCTGGAAGCCCAGGACAAGGCTCCTTTTCTCTGCACTGCCAGCAGCTCCCAGCCCTCCCTCCCTGGCAGCTCTCACCTGTTTGCTGTGCCCCACCTGAGCTCGTGCCCAGCACTGACACAGCACACTTCACAGCTTCCAGCACCAAAATTTGCCAGCTCTGAGCTGGGTCCTGCAAGGCCCCTCAGCTCAGGGGGTGTGAACTGGCTGAGGCTGCGGTGCCACTCCCCAGCCCAAGGCTCACAGTAGCATGAGGTGGCCTGGGGACAGAGCCAGCTCTGGCTGAGGCACTCCAGGGCTCCCAGAGACCTCGTTAATTAAACCTCCTTAATTCCCATCTATCTCCATGCTCCACACTCCCTAATAAATCACAGAGGATCCCTTTGCCTGCATTTCCCCAATCTCTGTTACATATCACAGCTTTCTGTTTTCCACCCTGTGTTCTCCCTAACCCTTCAGAAGTGCCCCAGGGATGTCACTGGGCATGACAACACTTCATTACATTCTGAGAACACCCCTAGCCCAAAATATCTCAGTTGTCATCCTGAGCTGCACTCCTCTCTCCCACTGCCCGAGCAGGATGATGATGGAGCTGAGAGCATCATTACAGGAAGAATGGGAGGAAAGGAAGATTTCATTTGCTTTTGTTTCCTTTCCAAGCAATCCATCTCCTTGCACTGGGCTTCCTCTCAAATTTCTGTCTTAGCTCCAGCAATTCCCAGGGCAGAAGTTTCAGAACTATCAGCAGAGAGGTTGTGCTGATGTAGGGCAGCCTCCTCAGCATCTGCCAAGGCTGTGGGATTTTATCCTCTCCCCAAAACAGGCTGAGGGCTTGGGCAGGGGGAGAAGAGGTTGGCACAGTGACATTGGGGGCAGTGCCTGTGCCACAACACAGCTCCATGGGCCAGGGGCAAAACAAGATCCCACCTTGTGCTGGGGCACTGCAGCTCTGCTCAGCTCTGCAGCCTCTGCAGGAAGGGAGGGAACAGAAACTGATAAGGGAGCCAGAGTTTCCCATTAAACTCTGACAGGGCAGCCACAATTTTCCATTTCCATCTGAGCCACTCACTGGGTTTCTCCTGTGGGAGGTCAGTGAAGAAGCAGCCCCCCCACCTGCCATGCTCCCAGTCACAAACATGCAAATTAGTTATGGATTTCTTGAGAGTGGTTTCTCCTTTGCACAGCAGGATGCTGTGAGCCCTCTTTATTTATTCTGGTTGTGGCTTTATCTCTCTTGGGTCCAATTCCCAACAAACTCCCTAAAAATCTAAATGCTTTATAAAGAGATCAGCAACCCCTGATGACTGCAGCAGTACCAAACTGTTTAAGCAAAACTTCTAAGTGGATTTAATACAGGTCAGAAACTATTCTTGCTGCTGTTGGTCTGTAGCCAAGCTGTTTTCTCACAATAACTTGAGTTTTCCAAGCTATAAAATGAGGCAGAACTGTTCATGCCTCTGTAAAGTGCTTTAAGAGCTAGAAATGAAACTTCTGGATCATGCCACTTAAAAAAAGTTATGTTACATTTCATTATATGGAGCAAGGAGATATGGAATTTGAGAGCTTATAAATATCTGCATGTATTGTGCCTTTACCATAGATTCCAACTTCACACCATGGCAACGAGCATCTTCTGTTTTGGTATCCAAAACTGAACCACTAAGGAGCTCAAATGATAAAGTCAAGTCAGTAATGTCTGTAAAACTATTGATACAATTGAGATATTAGTTAACCAGTTGAATTTACCTTGCTCTTTGAGGCTTTTAAGAAAACAATCCAGAACTTTTTCTTTTCATCCTTATACAAGCAAATCACATCACATTTGTCATTTTCAGGGTTTGGAGAGGCAATAATGAAACTCAGTGATAAAACCTCAAGGTGTTGTTCTAATTTCTCTTCCTGTGACACACACTTAGCCCTGAAATGATCCAGAATGGCCTTGGGATGACTCTGTCCTACGACCCACTGAAAGTTCTGCCTTACCCTGCTGGGTGCAGCAAGAGAGAACTCGGTGTTTTCCTGGCACAGAGGGGCTGATCAGCAAACCCAGCGTTCTGTGGGGAGCAGGGAGCATTCCCTACCTGGTGCAGGTCTCCAGGATGACTTTGTACTCTCGGTGGTCCTGGTCTGAGGCAGGGTCCTCGTCGTCCCCCAGGGCCCTGCCCCTGTGCAGGGCTGGGGGGCTCTCGTGGGCAGAGCCCAGGGGGGCTGGGGCTGCCAGGGGCTGCTCTGCCTTGGGCTCCTTCAGGTTCACCAGCAGCTGGAAGGCTGGCTTGGCAATAGGGTCGGGGACATTGTAAGTGACATCGATCTGCAGCAGGAAGAGGGAGAAGCAAAACACATCAGGGAGGTTTATCACAACTCCAGTGTTTCAAAGTGTCTCCAAATGTCCCTTAAGGACCAGCACAGACACAAGAACTCTTCAGAGGGGGGGGAATGACAGGCACAGACACAACAGAGGCTTTACCACACAATTTTATCTGTATATAAACTCTATCAGAGCTGGTACAGTCACATTCACTTCCTAAATTAAAGCAACCCCACGTTGTAGAACTATTTTGAGAGAAATTCCAAGTGTAAGTCCTTCCCCACAGCAAAGTGGGATTACAAAAGCAGCAAACAGGCTGTGAGGTTAGAGATCAACTGCTCCCATGCTTTCTCCAGCCTTACCTGCATCAGACAGCAGCCTTCACCTTTGGCACTCACAAACAGCCCTGTTGGAATACTGGGGATCTGGGGAGAATGCACAGGTGAGACACAGACAAGACATAGCACTCAGAATGCAAATGAATATTAAATTTAGCTCTATTCTGTACAAAATACCTTTATAAAGGACACTGCAGAAGTGAAGTGAGTGTGGCTTAGTCTCTTCACCACCTGCACTTACAATGGCAGAGACAAACAGCAGCACAAAATAAACATCAGGCATTGGTTATGGTGAAAAATGCCTTTAATCAGGAGTGCTGTCTCCTTCACAGCAGAATCCAGCCACAAACCCACAGAAAGTCCCACAGCTCTCAGTGCTTAACTTGTGCTTTTACCATCACTGATCCAAGTCCTCATTCAGAACCCAGCCCATGTGGATTGCTTTAAAAATCTGCCTGCACAAAGACACCTACCACTGCAGTCTGAAGGACTTTTTTATTCATCTTGTTAAGCTCAAAAGTCTCCTGGTAGTCCAGGTTAGTAGAAGCCAAGGAAATGGTCAGGTTGACTCCTCCAACATAAGAAAGGATGGCATATTCAGCCAGAGCCTGCAGGGCCACACAGGTGTCCTGGGAAGAGGACAGAAGAGGGAGAAATCAGAACAGTGAAGGATGCAGGATCACAGCAAACTGCCAAACAGCTCTGCTCAGCTAGAGGTGACAGAATATTCCTCATTAATTCATATGGAAAAAGAAACATCAGGTTTTGCTCATTTTTCCTATCAAAGGCACCCGTGAGGGCAAAGTCTGGGCTCCTTTCAAATTACCAGCCCAAGGAGGAAGCAGTAAAGAGCACTGGGAAGTTTTTCTTCTTACCAGGACACAGAATTTCTGCCAGGAAGATGGAAACTCCACATTCCTGAATCAATTGACAATGCATGCATCCCAGCTACCTTTTCCAGAGGCAGCCCACCTGAGTAGATGAGAATCCTCCCAGTGCATTCCTCTGCTGTGAGAGCCACTTGACCACAGGGAGTGCAGAGGCCACATCTCCCAGGAGTGTGTAGGTCAGAAGGGCATAAGATGTCATTTCCACTTCTGCAGAAACAACTGAAAGAGGGGTGAATTAAAAAAAAAACCACAAAACATCACCTAGAAGTGACAATCCAAGCATGTCTAGAGATAGTTCTATGAGTATTTATTAACTGAAAAATAATTCTAAGAAGTTAAGAGTCTGTAGAAGTAAACATAGGAAAAGAGAAATTAAAATATCTGCACCCAAGGTGCTTCAACTCCCTAAGATAACTGCTTTTAACATAAGTCTCCCTTCCTGCAGTAGATAACCAATAATAAAGATATTCACACAATAGATAAACTCCTTCTACTTGACTGTATCCCACAAGTAATTCCTCCCCCACTCCAGTTCTACTCTGCTGCTGCCCACTCTGTTGTCCTGCCCTGGAGATTTTCATACAATATCCAGTCAGATGCCTCTTGAACATTGCTGCACCTACATCATATCCAAAGAATTAATGGCTTTAAGTGACTTGAAAATTACAATCATTCACTGTTTCTGTGGCTTGGACAGCCAAAGTCTAGAAAAATCAGCTGAAGTGTCAGTGACTGCTGATACAATCCTTAGGTCCATTTGAAAACACAAAGATAAATAGCTCTAAAGTTAAATATATTTGAATTCCCTAAGATTTCCATTTTGAATTATTACTCCCTGACAGAAGAGTGAGAGTCACGTGGGATTCTGTCTTTATAAAACTGCAGTGGAAGCTGATGATACAGCTGGGACTGAAAAACCTGTCCTGTCTGGACCACATCTTGCTCTGTCTCTCATTTATTCTTTCAGCATAATGTTACCTGTCTTTCCTGAGCTCTCTTTTCTCTGGACCATGCCCTGAGTGACAATTTTAGAATACTTTGTATATCATAAACAATTCACTGCAATATGTGCAGGCTGGTGTGGCAGCCCCTTCCGTTTTCTCTGCCTTTGCACTGCAGGTTCCCAATTACCTGATTGAGAGAGTCCATCATTAAATCCCATGAAGGTGTCTTCATCAGTCACAAGGGTTCCTGTGAGGCTCCAGTGTGTGAAGCCATCTAGGAGAAGAGGGCAGAGGGACATGGGTATTATTAGAGTTATAATAACTCCTGTAGAGTTGTAGGAGTGCAGCTGAGCCTCTGTGCATGGGAACAGTCAAATTCCATTTTTGCATTGGCTCAGGGCCCTGAGCTGCACTGCCCCTCCTTTTGGACACCCAGTCCCTGGGCAAGGGGCTCCCTTTGGAGTGTCAAAGATGATTCAATGAGACAAACTGGGTAGTTTTTGGGTTTTGGATTGAAACACACCATCAGGGAATGTGAGGTGTTACAGGGCAAACTCTGTCACTGTGAGGAGAGCACTGCAGAGCCTCTGAACAGCTTGAACACACTACAGGTTAGAGAACAGTGCTGCTGAACACCAGGGCTGTGGCTCTGATCTCTGTGTGGGCCATTCACTTAAGAGTTTGTCCCCTGTAATTCAGGATATTCTGTGATTCTGCTGCACTTGCCTTCCTCCAGCATCAGCCACACACGTGGAACCCTCTCCAAAGAGGACCAGGAGCACCCTTGCCTTACAAACCCAAACTGTGCCATGAGGAATCCCTCATCCCCCGGGCCCCATCCTCACCAGCAGCTCAAATGCAGCTTCAGGCTGTGCTTGGCTGTTCCTGTGAGGGCAGAGCTGGACTGGAACCCCTACCCTGGGTGATGGCCATGCTGTCCATGCTGGAATTCCTACCTTGGGTGATGGCCATGCTGTCCATGCTGGAATTCCTACCCTGGGTGATGGCCATGCTGTCCATGCTGGAATTCCTACCTTGGGTGATGGCCATGCTGTCCATGCTGGAATTCCTACCTTGGGTGATGGCCATGCTGTTCATCCTGCGCAGTGTGGTGGCTGCAGAGGGGCTGTGCAGCAGGGTCAGGGCGTAGGCACACAAGGCAGTGGTGTAGGGATCTTCTGCTGAGTACAGGTTGGACTCCAGGAAGTGTTTTGCTTTGTCAACAGCTCTTCTTTCTTCCTAAATTCACAGGGGAAAGAGCCCAGACAGATGTACCAACCTCTGTTAGAACTGCTTTATTACTCATTACATCGTGCCCATTAAATAAACCCAACCAACCAAAAACCCAACAACAAAATCCAAACAAAAAATACACAATAAACTCAGATACATTTTGCTCTCTGCAGAATGGCATTGACACTTTCCTTTCCCTGAGAAAACCATGCATCCAAAATTTAAAAAAAAAAAAAAAGGTGCAAACAGCAGAGCAAGAATGATTTAGGCTAACACTGAGACACACTTTCCCCCCCCTAAAGGTGAAGAAATTGTGTGCCCCTGCAAGGCAGCAGATGAACAGGCAGGGGTGAGCTCTGTACTGGAGGTTTGATTGTGTTCCTGACACTCTGGAGCGTCTGGCAGACGCCAGAGGATAATAAAGGCCAAGGTTCCCAGGGGTCCCTGCAGCCAACAAACATGTTTTATTAACTCCCCCAATGACCTCACCACGCTGGAACGTGGCTCTGATAATTTATAGAAACAATTTAATTGGACTTGATGTAATTTGGTTTCCTTTGATTTCCCTGTGGCACTAACCTTCCCCTTCCTCATTTCCTAGCTAAGATCATTAGGAACACTCACAAATCTCCTCTAGGAAAACCATTAGAATGCACAGAAACTGCCCTGCTGGGGCTGCCTTGACACACAGCAGCCCAGGGAGAGCATCACATCACTGCTCAGAGGGGACACTGCTGACAGGCAGGCAGGAAGTTACTCTGTGAGCTCTGCAGGCTTTTCTGAATTTTTAATAAGGTTAAAAGCCTTCAGTTCCAACGAGGACAGGGAGTGAGGGGGCATCTGCCTGCAACAGCAGCCTGGCCTCACTCCTCAGGCTCCACAGGATAAGGAGTGCTGAGGTTATCAGAGTTCCTGAATGGGCACTGGCTGTTCTGACACCTCCACAAACTCACAGGGTTGTGCCTGAATGGACCCCTTTGTCTGAGAGCAGATCACAAGAGATGCTGCAACATCCACTAACCCTCCTCTTTTCATCTTCCAGCAGCTCTGCCTGTGCACAGCCACCACTGCCCTCTCCCTTGGCTCTAGAGCAAGGCAACATCTCCAAGGGAGCATCTTCCCAGCCCTGGTTAGGGGGAATGTGTCACTATAATCTTATATAACATCTCCATTCCAGTGAAACTGCATGCTGGCAGAAATACATCAGAGGGCAGGAGCATTGTTTTACCAGGAGTTTTAAGGAGGAATCCCTAAAACACCAGTTGTACTGAAGTTTGGGGGTTTTTTTTCCAGTGGAATTGGCCATTCCTTCAAAGCTGCTTCTCTTTTTTGCAGTGTTCCTGCTCTGTCTCATTGCAAAGAACAGAAACATTTTTCTCCAGAGCCCTCGGTCCAGCACATTGCAGGAGCTCAGCTCTCCAAAGACACTGGAATCTAACAGCAGTAGCATTTTGGCCACTGCAGCCAAGCCAGACCACAAGAGCTCTCTGGATCCCCAAGTCAAACTGCTTTTAGCACCAAGCCAGGATTTCTGAGTCTACAGGCAGGAGACCAGGATCTGCACAGGCTGCACTCACAGCTTGAAGCTAAGAGGCAGAAAATGCTTTCTGCAGTAATTTCTTGGAGAGATTGAGGGATGGGGCTGCAGGGAAGTGTTTTGCTCTGGTGGAATAATCATGAGCTGATGGCTGAAGGGTGGGAGACCACCTTGAACAACTTCAGAACAGATTCCTGAACTTCAGAACAATCCCAAGGCTTTCCAGCAGCCTCTGTTCCCTGGATGCTGTCAGACATTCTAGAGAGCACAGAACCTCTGAAGGCAAACAGCAGCAAAATGAAGTTTGAAAAAAAAGAATTGAGAGAATTTTTGGAGCTGTTTTAACCGAGCTTTTGTTACCTCAGAAGTGACACCTGTTTCCAGAAGAGATGCAACCACATAAGCTGTCAGGGAGATCTTCCCATGGATCCCACCCTGGAAGGGCAAACAACACAAACCACTGGATGAAAACTGGAGAAAAGGACACTGGAGAAAAAAAGAGACTTTGAAGCAATACAAAGGATGTGTTAGAGCTAGAGGAGAAGTTGAAGCATCACCAAATTTCTTTTCTTTGCACAGGAGTACAAAATTTAAGAACCCAAGCTCACACTGGTTGGAGCCAGGACTCAGCTGTCCCTGGCCTGAGGATGCATTTCATGCACTATTTCATTATTTTGTAATAATGCACTATTTTGTAAGACTTCACACCTTGCTTTCCATCCTCTGGGGACACCCCACAGACACACTCTGATAAACCTTTTAAAACTCAAATTCCTCTGGCTCTCTCTGTAGCGTTCCAGCCTTTCAAGTGCAAAATTCATATTCAGACTGATCATTCATGCTCTGGTAATTACTTTAAAAATGTCCTTGCTGCAAATTGATCCTGTGAGGTTTTTACCTGAATGTCCTTGTTTAGTATCCTGCCCATAGCAGGGAAAGAACCATCTTCTTTCTGGTGCTGGATGATCCAGTCTTTGGCAGCTGTGAGTTCTTTGGGGTCAATGAAAATAAACCCACGAGACTGAGCAAAGGACTTGAGGACAAAAGCTGTTAACCTGTAAAAATGAATTAATCATCTTCACTGAGATAACTAATTCAGAATAAAATAACTGTAAGAAAAGGATGGTATTCTTAGAAAGAACAAATTCAAAAAAATCTTGTTGGGAAACACAAAATATTGTTGTTAAAACTCTCATGGGGTAAAAAATCACCTGAACACTGTCCAGGCTTTGGATAAGAAAAGGATCAAAGGTCAACAAACTAAACGGAAAAGTAGAACTCTAAGGTGTATTTGTCCTAATTATGGCACACTCTGAAATATAGTTCCTTTTTATCCCAAATTATTAAAGTTTTTAAGCTATGAATCAATATTTTAAAATTAAGAATCAATATACCTCTCATAAGAAATCCAGATCCTTTCCTCCAGCCTGAAGCTATGTTACACTTTATACAGAATTAAGACTTAAGAAAGCACCAGAAGTGATTTTGGAATTCTAAACCTCTGACAACAAGTGTGAGCACTGGCCAGCTTTGGGAGATTGAGTCATTGCATTTACAAGCCCCTGAGGAATGGGAGGGTAGCAAACACTGCTGCCTGGCAGGGGATTTTTCGAGTGTTGAGTAATTGTGTGTCACCAGATTTCACATCCAGGGACTGGGAGATGCTGGGGCTGAGAGGAGAGCTCCCAGTCCCGGGAGGAGCGAGGCAGCAGCAGCTCCCTGAGCTGGGAGGGCAATCAGGGAAATCCCAACCATGGATGGAGCTGAGGGATGGAGCCCAGCATCTCCAGGGCCCCTGGGGGTGGTGGCACTCGGGGCTGGTGTCACACAAACCTCCCAGATTTGGGGGGACAGCACTGGCAGCAGTGACCCTGCAGGGTCACAGCTCTGCCTCTCCTGTTGTGTGACTCAACGTTTCTTTTATTCCCAGAGCACAAAGCCATCCCTGTTCCATCCAGCTACAAGGATGTCTTTGAAGGGGTTTGAGTTGGTTTTGGTGAGTTTTTTACCCTGATAGAAGCCTCTGGCACTTGTAGGGACAGCCCACTTCCTTTACCTGCTTCAGGTAAAACTCCATTCCCTAATGGAATTAGGTGCTCAAATACCCCATAATTGCTACTCTAATTGCAGATATGATCCCTAACTACAGCTCTGTGCTTGAAACCTGGACTAATTAGCAGATTTAACTCTTACCTGCTCCTGAGTCCTGAATCACCTACAACACATCACCTAATGTAGTCAGAGCACTCAGCAGCACTGTACAGCCATTCTGTAGTCTCTGAATATTATTGCATTATTTCTGTTCTCCACTGTGTGTGATCCCACGAGAGAAGCTGGAAAACCACTCCTCTTTCCCAGCCAATTGTGTGTTTTTCCCGTTTAGCAAACACTTAGCACTTCTCTAAGCCAGTTTTAAATAGCCACTCACCACATGCTCCCTGAGGAGTCCCTCTCCCCAAAAGCACTGTAGGAGCCGTCCTGCCTCTTGTAGGTCAGCTGGCGCTGGTAACCTGGAAATCACAAAAGAATTGGGGGAGTCCAAAATCTCCTCACACAGAGAAAAACGAGTATTTCAAGTGAATGAAGACTCAGAACATCTGGAACATGTGTAAGGGATTCTGCTGCCTGAGGCAGCTTCTTATTCTGCTGAGTGAGAGCCAGCTCTGTGTGCAGTTTATCCAGAAATCTGCTCAGGATAACATCTGGGACACCACAGCTCCTGCCTTTTGGACACTGGAAATGCTAAAAATCTGACACTTCTCTGAAAAAAAAAAATGCATTATCAAAAGGTCTTTACTTAAGCATACAGCCACTCTCCTTCCATTTTACTTCCATTTACAAATGAAAATGTCTTGCCTGTGACATTACAGCTGGATTCAGACTTTTCCCAAAGCTGTTGCTTGGAACAATTTCACGTAACACAGAAACAACATCTGTGATCTCAGGGCACATGAACACCTCCCAGCTGCAGGGGCTGTCCCAAGGCTGCTTTTAGACATCATTATTAACAAGGTGAATGCTGAAGATAAGAGCTCTCTTCTGGAATGTCTTCTGAGGTTGAAAATGAAAAAAGGAGTAGAAATGCTCTTTCTGCTGTGAAAATGATTTGTTCTCAAACCTGTTTATCTACAACCATGATAAAGCCTCCATATGGATGAATACACAATACACACCTGGATAAAGCTCTAAAACAGCCATTGGAGTCAAACCCTCCAGGATGGATGTTTCTGATAAGGAAAAGTCCAGTCTGCAAGAAGATTGTGTCAAAAGACATTTAATGCCTGCTGAATTCAGCACACAGGAGGAAGTGTTTTGTCCTACACCACATGATGTTTTTATGGGAGTGGATTTTTTTTTCATTTCCAGAGGTGAAGTTTCTGTGCTGACCTCTGCAGATCCAGGCAGCTTCTCCATCCCTGAGGATTGACCATGACTCCCACACTTCCCAGTTGCTCTGTAGCCCCCCAGTGCTCACAGGGAATGGCCTGAAAAATGGGAGGAATGAAGACCTAGAGATTGATGATGCTCTTGTAGTCACCACATCTTTGTCTGGGAGTGGTGGGAGAGGTACAAGTACCTGGCAGAAAGCCTAAGTAATGGTATTATTATATTATATTCTTCCAAAAATAGAGGTTAAATTAAATTAAATTGCCTTTTTTCCCCTTGCAGCCTTTAGGTATGATTTACTACTGAGCACTGCCTGCTTAAACAGCTCCTCAGTGTTCATTTCCAGTGTGTAAATGGACACATGCAGTCCTTATATTTTATATCACTCTTCTCATTTTTTCTGTTCTTCTCTTTTTGAGTGTTTATGGTGCCAATACTGCCAAGGCTGTGGGTTTGACTCCCGCTTGGGCCATTCGTTCCAGAACTGGACTCCATGGTCACAGTGGGTCCCTTCCAACTGAATTGTGCTTCATTGCTCTTTCTGTTATTCTTCTTTCCTTGTTGGTTGGGAGTGGCACAGACTTTATGCCTTGCTTGCTCTTCTGAACCCTGCATGCTGGGGCTCACTGGAAAGGTTCCCCTCTCCACCTGCCTTTTTTTTTTTTT